>JAOTQZ010000480.1:23814993-23831425 GCA_026546895.1 Pogonocichla stellata | reverse complement strand
GGTGCCGGTGTCAGGACCGGGACTGACCCGGGTTTAAGGGCTCGGTGCCGGTGTCAGGACCGGGACTGACCCGGGTTTAAGGGCTCGGTGCCGGTGTCAGGACCGGGACTGACCCGGGTTAACGGGCTCGGTGCCGGTGTCAGGACCGGGACTGACCCGAGTTAAAGGGCTCGGTGCCGGTGCAGGGCCCTTTGGGGCCGTTTAACCGCGCCTGTGTCCGCACCCGGCCCCTCCCGAGCCCCCAGAGCCGTGCAGGTTGAACATCCTCAGCCAGGTTCAATAGCGGAGACTGAGTCTGCCTCCCCTCTCAGCGGGGAAGGGTTTAATCCACGTTTCATACAGAGCAGAGCTTCACCTCCTTGGCTGCAGTTTCTTGAGTTCGTTTGCACTTCAGTTTCCCAAGTGCAGGTTCTGAGCAGTGTAGCTTATCCGGATTTGTGTGTTTAATTAATCACTCAGCCACAGGCTGGCTCTGAACTTCTCAATGCCAGCCCTACTTAGAACACCGGGTGTTCTTCAATTAAAACTTTGCTGACGCGTGTGTGAGAGCACTGATGGCAAATTGTCTCCTTGTGCTCATTTCCCGAGGGGATGGTGCTGCTTTAGCTCAGGTTGTCCAGGGGAGCTGTGGCTGCCAAATCCCTGGAATTGTTCAAGGTTGGAACAGCCTGGGCTGGGGGAAGGTGGAACAGGCTCATCTTTAAGGTCCTTCCCAGCCCAAACCATTTTGAGATTCTATTTCCACAGCACAGTGGTGGCTCCTGTCAGGGTATTCAAGTCTGACCCCAGTTTATTTTTTGTTTGCCACTGGGATCTAAATGTAAGCAGGGACTAGTGCAAAGGCTTCTCCCCTCAGCCAGAACTGCTGAATTACCTGGTCTGGCCCCATTTCCTGTCTTTGGTCAGAAATTGTAATTTAGAGGGATCAGAGCACTCTGAGGAGCCTCGATTATTATTTTAATTCTTTGTAAAAACTCTCAGGGATTTAATTAGCAGGCAAGATAAGGGGTGGGTGAGGAAGGGAGCAGCAGGCCCTGTGATGTGGTTTGTTGTCTGCATCTCCTGGTTACCAGGAGCTCTGGCTGGGGCTGCTTAAAGGAGAATCTGCTGCTGAGCCCCAGCACATTCCAGGAGAATTCCCAAAGCTGGGCCACGTCCATTGGCACTCTTGGTTTCTAGGAATATTCTTGCTTTTATAATAACTTGTGAGTTCTATGCAGGAAACTTCCCTATGCAGATCCTCTGCGTGAAATTAAAGTGATAGAAATTAGGTCTTGTTTGAATTAACAATTGCTTATTTGTTAATTTATCACTTGTTATTGTAGCCAGTGGCATAGGGAAAAAAGGATTGCAGGAGGTGGGGGCAGGGAGTGTGTGTGAAAGATGAGCTGGAAATTGAGACTCCTTTTCTCAGCACTGTCCTGTCCTGCTTTGCATATAGTGAGGGAGATGAGCTGATTACCTCAGATAAGATTAGCTTCCAAAATAGTGTCATAATAGGCTCCAGCTGCCTCATAAGGACAGAGTTTGGTGCTGGACTGGAAATAGTGCCTGGGTTGGAGCCCTGAGTGAGCAGCTGTCCCAGGGCAGCAGCAGTCGAAGCAGCACCCGAAGGTGCTGGGATCCATCCCTGCAGTTGTGATTCCCTGCCAACTGCACACTGACTGAATTCTCTTAGTTTATTGTGCCAGGTGTTCTCTCCACAGGGAATCTGCAGCTGTAGCCTTACATAACTTCCTGAGTGGGGGTAAAAAAGGATCTACTATCTAATCAAATCACATCTAATACAAAGTACAGCTTACAAAATGAATAAGTGCAATTTATTGTTCTAGGACAGATTTTTCATGCACTGAAGTGGGCAGTAACATTATACTTGCATGTTTAATGTCAGGTGAGGGTCAGATTAATACATGTTAGACAAAATTCTGCTACTGCAGAGTGCTGGAACAATAAACGTATAAATTGTTTGTCTCCATCCAGAATTTAATTTTAAAAATAATTTAGTGTTTAACACATGAAGGGCACAGATTTGGTGTGCAAACCCTCACTTTCTCCTCATCACTTTTATGGTGCAACACAAATCACATCCTTCTCATCAATATTATCTTCCTTCCCAAAAAAGATCATATTTTAAGTCAATAATTGTTAAATTAGAGTGTCCTGTACCTGCTGGCATCCCATAAAATGTGTGCTTGGAGCAAGGATCTTAAAATCCTGCAGGGATTTAAATCTCCTGCAGAGACTTTGCCTTGTTCAGTACGTGTGTTTGTCAGGGTGAGCTCCTCCTCTTGAAATTCTGATTTGAGTTCAGTCATTGGAACCATCAAGGTTTAATTCCTTGGGAACTTTGTCTTCCAAATGGATTTTCTGTTTCCTTTCCATTGGTTTTACCCTACTCCAGATCATACCAAAACTGGGATGTTTCTTTTGAGGCTTGACAACATTAATTCTTTGCATTAATTACTCCCTAAAATTGGGAACTGGGAGCCTTCCCTTCTGTTCCTCACCTGGAATTCCTCAGTTTGGATCTGATTTCCCTGTCCCTGGTACTGAGGAGCTCTTAGTTCCAGGGACAAACTCTTGTTTGATACCCAGACCCCTCTGGGGTTTGGGTTCTGCTGGGATTGTGCACATCCTGAGCTGGTGCCAGTGTGATTCCCTGCCCTTGGCTCCTGCCAGGACTTTTTCCATCTGCTCTTCATCCTGCAGTGAGGGAACACAGCTCCTTATCACCCCAGGGCTGGAGCCATCACTAAAATACTTCAAAAGTCTCTTTTGGGCTGAGTTTAAGTCTGGGCATAGCTTAAAGGGATATTTTTGTGTTAAAAAAAATCTTACTTCAAAATGAATTCAACCTCATGTTTGTCTTTTTCACTTGAAAGGGAAAAAAATAAATGTTAAGTGTGACTTTGGCACAAGATCAAAGCAGGCACGTGATGTGGGGCTGCAGATAAGGGTGGGGAGCAGAAAAGCTGAGCAAGAGATAACTGGGCAGGGAAAAGTCAGGAAGAGCCTGAAGCTTTTCCGCTGAGATGTTCTGGGAAAGGCTGAGGTGTCCTGGAGATTGTGGGGAGGGCCAGCAATTGAGAGGAAGGAGGATGAGGTGTATTAAACCTAAATCAACATAGCTGGGAAATGAGTGTTCACAGTAATGAAGTGATTTTCAGTGGGATGGCAAAGAGGAAAATGAGATGGAAGGAAATGAACCCGGGTAATTTGAGGGGGAGGGGTTCCTTTGGGTGGGGGAAGTGTTCGTTTGGGTGGGAAGTGGTTTTTTTTTATGGGGGAAGTGTTCCTTTGGTTGTGGGCAAAGTGGTGGTTTTTTTGGGGTGGGGGAAGTGTTCCTTTGCAGCCTGGCCCTCAGGCAGCAGCACTGCTCATACCCTGTAATTCTGAAAAATTCCTGCATTGCTCCTCTTTTGGCCTTAATTAGGAATATCAGGTCTTGTCAACTTAGAGAGCTGGGAAGTTGAGCAATGTTTTCCTTGCAAGCCAAGCTTTGAGATTACCAGTGGAGTTCTCTAGGTTTTTGGCAGAGGAGAGGAGGGGCAAAATAAGAGGAAAACAAAAATCCAGTGAGAATCTCCTTCCTAACACAGGAAAGGTATGGGAACAGGATTTGTGCAGGGGGAAGGCAAAGGTGCAGCAGTGGGTGACTACAGGAGATGGAACTGGCCTGAATTTACAGGATAATGGGTATTTTTAAGCTTAGGGACAGGGAGAAGGAAAAGCAGGATGGGAACTGCCAGCAGAATAAATTGGAGGGGTGAGGGAGGATCCAGTGGGACATGAGGAGTTCAGTGAATAGGGTTGTGCTAAGCTTTGGAAGATAAAGGGGGGAAATTTAAAAGAAATTATTTTAATGTCAGGTGTTGGAGGTGGAAATAGTGATAAATAAAATATGGGTCAGTTTATGGTTCTGGCAGGTATGAAGCACAGGCTGCAGTGAAAGGTGCAGCCAAGGAAGGATAAGGATATTTCTGGGGAATATGAGGAAAAGGAATGAGGACACCCAGGAGAGCAGTGAGGGCAGCTGAGAGAAAATAGATCTCAAACACCCAACCTGAGAGATGGGAAGGGAAGAGAAAATCCGAGTTTATTAGAGATGGGAGATTGCCCAGCTGGGTCCTATTAAAGTAAAAATTTTGGCTAAAGAAGCTTACAGAATATTTTAAAATGAATTTGAAGTCTGCTGGAGCTGGAGTAACCCAGTGTCTCTCTGAACACAGGGATCCCTTTGCTGCCCACCACGAGCACATGAGGCAGATGATGAGGAGCTTCTCGGAGCCTTTTGGGCGGGACCCATTCCTGAGCCTCCCCGAGGGAAGGGAGAGACCCAGAGCGGAGGGCAGAGCCCAGCAGGGGTCCCAGGTGGCCCTGAGGGGCCCTGGCAGGGTGAGTGTCCCTGAGCCGGGGCTGCTCCAGCCGGGGGCATTTCCTGCTCCTTCTCTTCCTCTTTCTCTTCCTCTTTCTCTTCCTCTTTCTCTTTCTCTTCCTCCTTCTCCTTCTCCTTCTCCTTTTCTCCTTCTCCTTTTCTCCTTCTCCTTTTCTCCTTCTCCTTTTCTCCTTCTCCTTTTCTCCTTCTCCTCTTCTCCTTCTCCTCTTCTCCTTCTCCTCTTCTCCTTCTCCTCTTCTCCTTCTCCTCTTCTCCTTCTCTTCTCCTTCTCTTCTGTTCCATTTCCATTCCATTCTGTTCCATTCCATTCTATCCTTGGCTTTTCACAGATATTCAAATGAATGCTGTATGTATAACATTGGGAAACTTTGCTGTATGAATATAGTTTCTTTGAGTTCTGTTATTAACAAAACTTAGAAAAGTAGTGTGATAAATATATTTTTTGGACTATAACGTGGTGATGTAAAAAGCTTTTGTTCATGTAACTGACTCAGAGAATGGTAAAAAGATAATCAGGAAATTTTTCATATTCTTGGATTCTCCTATCTGGATGAAGACAGGGGTGACACCTGAACTCCAGGGAAAGGATTTATTGATCTCCATTACCACCGACAAGAAGGAGCCACAAGGAACAAAAAGAAGTAAAAATGTTGATTTACAGGTTGGGGGGTGATTTTGAATAATGCATGAAAGGTCTATGAATATGCAACAGGTTGATGCATTTAGGGAAGGGTTCTCCGAGTTAAGGAGTGCTCTTGGTGGAAGGCCCTTGTAACCTTTTGCTTTATTATTCTCTTTTATTAAACTTTTTAAAATCTACCAGGAAACTGAACCTAATTTTTCACACTGGGGAACAAGCCTGGCTCTGCTCTTGAACCTCCTTCCAGCTGTTTCCTCACTCAGGGGAGTGGGAGTGATTTCTCTGTTGGTTCCTTCCTGGCATATTCCTTATCTCTGCTGAACATCTGTCAGGGCTGCTCAGAGCCTGGGTGTTACTGATCACTGAACAGACAATATTTAATGAACAAACTGATCACTTACCCAATGCTTGCTTCCATAAATATCCTACATTCAATGTCTCTGTTAGAGAAAGGCACTGACAATGTCCCACCTTCTCTGCACATGTATTTCCTTTTTATGTTCACTTGACTTTAAAAGGAGCCTGGATGTGGCTGCCCTATCCCCCTTCTAGCCAACCCACTCCAAAATCCCATGATGTATTTGTGCCCTCCCTGTGCACTTCAGTCCCTTGTGTGCAGCTGTTTCAGTTTGATTTCCACATGCCTGGGTTTCACCACCTCAGGAATATCCATCCGTGGATTTTAATCCCTGTGTCAGCTTTGCAGCTGGGAATAAACACTTCATGCTCTGAATTTGGGCTGATTGTTAATATTCCCTTAGATACAAACCTGTAAGAATGAAAGCTCAGGGAAATTGGTGTGAAATGTAGTATTTCTGTGTGTTGCCGAGTGAAATGATGATCTGTGTTTAATTAAAGTGTTTTTTCAGCTCTGGGCATGCAGGACAATCATATCTCTCCCTTATCTAGAGCTGTATTTATAGAGGATAAACGTTGGGAGCTCCTTTCCCTGCTGATACTGAGCAGCTGCCTCCTGCTGCTTTAGTGAATCCCCCTGGATTTTCAGGGGCAGGTGACAGGGGCTGGTGGCCAGGCCAGAGCTGGAACAGAGCCTGTCACCTGCAGCTGCAGAGGGGAACTGGCACATTCCTTCCCCTGCTCACCCAATTCCTGCCAAGGAAGGAAACTGCATCCAGTTAGGGCAGGAGCTTTTCTCTGCTGATCCTTAGGCCTTGCATCAGTGCTGCCTAAAGCCAGATCAGTTTTTTCCTTTAGGAGAAGAACCTGTCAAAGCTCACTGTTAAAGCTCAGGGGTTGTGTCCCTGTTCCTGCAGTGAGGGAAAAATGTGAGGCCCAAACTCTCTATCTGTGGCTGCAGCAGAAGTTCAAGGTGCAGGAGCTCTGTATTAGCCTGACAAGCACAGAAGAATTCCACAGCTGCCAAAGCCTTGCCAGGATCTTCTGCTGTTGCCCTGAAGAGCTGTCAGATGTCACACCAGACTCAGCACTGAGTGCTTTGCCTTGTCTTCTCAAACTGCTGCTCCACCAAGGGTTTAAACCCCCAAAATTACATTTTTATGTAGGAAAAGGTGGAGCTTTGCTACCATGTCAAATACACTTCCTTCAAATTACTTACACTGATGACTAGTGTTGAAATCCTGTGTTTAATTAAGTTGCAGCAGGCCTAAAACTGCTTTAAAAGGAACCAGAGTAGTTGGGACAACTCCATGAGTGCCACTGAGGATTCAAATTTAAAACTGCTTTTCCTTTCTCCAGCAGGTTTGCAGTTCAGTTTTTGGGAAGAAGGAATGAACTAAAATATATTAAGAGATACTGTTAATTGGGTTTTTTTGGATATCTGATTATCCTGTATATGAGGCAAATGTTTAAGAGCTTTTAGTGTCTTTTAGTATTATAAAACAACATGCCTAATAATTATTACTGGTGAAGACTTGATACTGAGAGAAAAAATATGTATTATTATTTACAGCTCTGCCTAATCTGTCCTGACAGAAACCTGAAGAGTCCCTAAAGCTGTTCCAGAATTGGAGAATTCTTTCTTTTTCCATTAAAGTTCCTGCAGAGGGTTTGATCTTACCTGGCTCTGCAGCCTGGCTTTCCTGGAAACACCTCTGTGTTTCCCAGGATCCCAGTGCCCTGCCATGCAGGAATACTCAATATCCTGGGATAATTGGTTGATTTGTTGATTTTAATCAGCTTCCAGTGCTGCTTGACTGGAATGGAGCATTGCAGGGTGGGGCCTGAAGTGTGGAATCAGCAAAAGGTTCTTGTGGGGTTCAGATGTTTGCCAACCTCCAAGTGCTTTTCACACACACTTATCAATGTTTATTAGATGTGGTGGCAGTTGGCACTTCCTCATATCATCAGTACAAATATATTAGTTCCACGTACCCAGGGATTAATTAATGAACTACCAAGTCCCTCCTGAGTGATTTTGATTAGATGGGAAATGTTTCATGTAATCTGCTGTGTATAAAAATAATTTCTGCTGTGCTTGATAATAATTCCAGATGTTGCTCCTTTTTTTCCAGGCCACCAGCTTTTCCCTCATGCCCTTTGCAGGTTTTGGGAGAGGGGTTAGTATCCCTGGAGTAGCTCCTGTGTAAGCTGTGTGTAACCAAAGCATGGCAGAGGCTGAGCTCTGGGCTTGCATTGCTTTTGGTGCTCTTTGCAATGTTTCCCAATCTTTGGGAATGAGAACATCCAGGAAAAAATCCTTCCTGGGGCATTCACCTCTGGATATGGATGGGATAATCCCTGGGGAAACTGCAACCTTTGAGTGCTGCTGGAGAATGGTTTTGTGAGGGTGACACAGTAAGGTAGAGCAGCCCCTAAAAATAAAATTACCCTAAAAATGGGATTGAAGTGGTTTCAGCTGTGCTTTGGGAATATCCTGTAAAATACCCATGATCTGTCCAGAGTTCTTCCAGGAAGATTCCAATTTCTTGTGCTCCAAAAATCTTCAAGTTATTTTCTGTCCTTTAATTTGACTTCATTTTGGGCTTAAATGCAGCTTTAAATTTGCAATGCTGAAATACGTAACTGTGGAAATGAATTTATTTAGATTTAAACCCTCAAGGGTCATGCAGGACTCAGAGCAGAAGCTAGTGAGGTCAGAAGGTTTATGAACACAGATATTTGAATATCCAGTGAACATTTTGGTTAAATAAACTCATTTTGTGGCCAGTGTGACATCTGAGTGACAAATCTTCCACTTCCATCTTCCCAATATCTCCATCTTAATCAGCTCCCTTAATTTCCTTTTGAAAAGATGCATTTTGGCTTGTCTGTGTGTGAAGTGCAGTCTGAAAAGCTTTTTGAGTAAAAAATGCATGTGAAAACCAACTTCAGGACTGGGAGAGTTGAGACTGGTTTAACTATAGTCTCTTTTTTCCCCTTTTTTAGCAGGATGTAGATTTTGGGGATCCATTTTCTGCAATGGACAGGATGATGTCAAACATGAGGAACAGCATGCTGGAAATGCACAGGAAATTTGTGAGTTCTTTTAAAAATTATTCTCAAATTTATCACACCGGAGAGTGCCAGTTATTTCAAATATTCCTCAGAAAATAATGCCAAGAAAAATGGGACTAATCTCAAGGAGATGATAAGAATTGAGGGGGTTTTGCCCAGATTATAATTTTTTTTAATTCATTGAAGATAAAACTGAAGTTTGACATGGTGCCAGGAGGGTTAATTTTGTGAAGGGATATTTTCCATAATAAAATAATAAGGAATAACTCTTAGCCACAAGTTTTGACTTGCATTACTGAGCCTGCCTTGCTTTGTAGGATGACCTGTCCATCCAGCCCAATGGAGGACACAGTTTCAGCTCCTCCTCCATGATGTCCTACTCCAAAGTGGGGGATGAACCCCCCAAAATTTTCCAAGCCTCGGCCCAGACACGCACGGCGCCAGGAGGGGTGAGTGATGCTGGATCCAGCACAGGAGCCACACTCCAGCAGTGTCCCCAGCCCCCCCCAGAGCAGTGTCCCCAGCCACACCCCAGGGCAGTGTCCCCCACCCCAGGATCACAGCCACCCCCCAGAGCAGTGTCCCCAGCCACCCCAGAGCAGTGTCCCCAGACACACCCCAGCAGTGTCCCCTGCTGCTTTTTCTGCAGTCACTGCTGGGATTTACACAATCCTGGCATTGCTCAGGTTGGATTGAGTCCAGGCTGTGCCCAGCCCCCACCTTGGCACTGAGTGCCACATCCAGGAATTCCTTGGACACTTCCAAACCTCCCTGGGAGCCCCTTCCAGTGTTTAACAACCCTTTCCATGGCCACATTTCTGCTGATGTCCTCCCCTGGCCCAGTCTGAGGCTGTTCCCTCTCCTCCTGTCCCTGCTCCCTGGGAGCAGAGCCCAACCCCCCTGACTGCACAAAGAGAATTTAGGAGTTGAGGAAAACACAGGGCTCTCAACCCCTACTCTGTATTAAAGGTCTGATTTCCTCTCTGTCATTTTGTGCTTTAAGTACACCCCAGAAAAAATTACAGACCCATCCAAGGCTGGGAAAACAGAGCACAGAGAGCAGCAATTTTCCAATGCCCTTCTCTTTGCTGTAATGAATTCTTTTCCTGTCCACTCAAACTCCAGGAGAGGCTCTGATTTATGCAACCCCTGCCTTCAAAGCACCCCTTTGGCCAGGCACTTACATAACCCTGAGCTGGAGCTGCCTTGCAGCTGTTGTGTCTAATCCTGCTGGGAACTGGGAGTGGGAATGTGAACCTGGCATGGGCCATGAAAGCCTAGCCAGGATTCTAAAGGCCATGGGCAGGATTGGCTGGGAATGTGTCCCAGCTCCAGCACACCCTGTTATCACAGGGTTCTAAAAATACCCCAGCACACTGATAAGGGGCAGCCTGCCTTCCAAGCCACTCAACACCACAGCCCAAGAATTGGTTGTTCCTCACGCTGGGGATGTTGGCAAGGAGAATGTTGGAAACTTGGCTCTGCAGCATTTTCAAACTGAGGGGTTTTCCCCCAATAATTAATACCCAGTTTAAAAACTTCAGGTGTTGTTTCATCTTCCTCTCTGATGGCTAAAAGAAAACAGGCTTGATTTGTGTTTTGTTGGTGTGTTTGCAGCCAACACAGGAAATGAGAGAATTGGAAAAGCCTGGAAAACCTGACTTTTTTTAAAAGGAAAGATACAAAACTCTTGGGAGAGGAAATAACCCTTTGCATGGGTCTGGAGTGCCAGGACAAGGGGGAATGGCTTCTCACTGCAGAGGGCAGGGTAGGATGGGATACTGGAAGGAAACTGTTCCCAGAGCAGCTGTGGCTGCTCCTGGATCCCTGAAGTGTCCCAGGCCAGGCTGGGCAGGGCTTGGAGCAGCCTGGGACAGTGGGAGGTGTCCCTGTGCCCATGGCACTGCTTGGGTTTTAGTTCCTTCCAACCCAAACCATCCTGGCATTCTGTGAGCTTTTACCTCATTTTTACTTGGAAGGACACTCAGTTCCCTTTTTTTTTTTTTTTTAACAGATTAAGGAAACAAGAAGAGCACTGAAGGATTCTGAAAGTGGCGTGGAGAAAATAGCCATTGGTCACCACATTCAGGATCGGGCTCATGTCGTCAAAAAATCCAGGAACTCCAAGACTGGGGATGAGGAGATGAACCAAGAATTCATCAACCTGGATGAATGTAGGTCTTTTCAGGCAGTTAATGGGCTTTACACTGTTTCACACTCTTGATTTGGAAGTTCCAGCTTGAGATATCTTAAAATGCACTTTTAGACTGAAAGTCTCTAAATCCAAATTCTCTTTCACAGATCCCCAAAAAACAGTTGCAGGACGTGTGGAGGGTTGTGGACACAAAGTTTAAAACCAGTGCTCAATCCCAAAATACTCATTAAATGTTTTTTCCTCTCTTTATTAACAATTCAAATAAATGTATCTGTTTTTTAGCTGAGGCTGACACCTTTGATGAGGAGTGGCAGAAAGAGATCATGAAGTTCAGGCCTTGCCGAAGCAGGGAAACTGTGGAAAATCCAAGACAAAATGCAAGAAGTATCCAATACAGCCCCAGGGAAAGTGGATCAAGAAGGTAAAAATGCAGGATGAGGAAATTCCAGCAGCAGAAGAAAAATCCAGTTCTGGAGCAAATTTCCAAGGGGAGCTGCAGGTTTTATGCCTCCTTTTTTTCATGGAGATTGTGACCATTGTTGTTCTTTTTGCAGAGAGAAGCCACTTGGAGCTCCAGGATCCAGAATGCCCAGGGACTCCTTGGAGACTCTGAACGTGAAAGGAATACAGCTCCCCCTGAAGGGCTCCAAGAAATAAGTGTCCCATTCCCTGGGATGGAGATTGCCTGGAGCAGTGCTGGTGCTCAGTGCTCGTGTCCATACAAATACACCTGGATTTGTGACCAATCTCTGTTCTGTGTTGTGCCTTTGCTCCTCCTGCTTCTGAATGGCCTTCAGACCTCAGCTCCCCACTCAGTTCAAACCCAACAACTTTCTGCCTAAAAGCACTTTATGGAATGTCTCTAATCCTGGTCAAACCAGCTTGGATTTGCAGAGTTGTTCTGCTCCAGCTGCACCAATCTCAGGCTTTACTAAGCCTGGTGCTGCAGCTCCTGCTTCCCACTCTGAGTTGCACAGAAAGTAAATTTCCTTTATTTTGGGTTGCTGAAATAATTACTGATTTTCTAGGACTTAAATACACTATCAAGCACTATTATCTATACCTTTAAAATCATATTATAAATTGTTACAGAACCCCCACACTCACCTTGGAGAGGAAATGCTGAAATAGGGCAATAATTTAAATTGATCAGAGTTTTTATGTTGATAAGCTGTGCTTGCACCTCATTTCCTGTGCCTGAACTGTCAGCTTTGTATTCCTGATCCTTTGTGTGTTTTCTGTGGAGTTGGCCCATCATTTTCTGTTTTGAGGATTGTCTGTAGTATTTAATTACTTTAATTATCCTGCAGTAATAACAGTGTCCTGAGATCAGCTGCAACTAGGAATTCCTCATGGGAAAAATTTGTGGGAGAAATGAGTTAAACTGGAATGATTTCGCCATTTCTTGTGTTCTGAAGAGCCCTGGATGCAGGACCCCTCTCCTTTCTGTGTTCTTTGTGCTTTACTGAGGGTAGAATGACCCCAAATCTACATTTGCTAGGAGTTCAGAAGAGCCAGCAGTGTCTAAGAGAGGAAAATCCTGGGATTCCAAGTGTTCCAGAATTATCCCTGTGGTGTAGCAGAAAGAATTTCTGTAAATTAAATAACATTAAATAATATAAATTCATTTAATAACATTAAATCATTACATAAATTCAAGGCTCCATTATAATGTAGTCTTTAAAAGTACTGTTTATATGGTAAAATAGGTTTTAGTCAGTTGAGAGTAATATTTGTTAGGCCAAAAAGCCTCTAAATCATATTTAATCTTCCTGCAGTTTCCCCAGAGTATTTAATTTTAATTAATTAATGTTTATTAATGTGCAAACCCAATTAGCAGCACTTTTGTTGAGCTCTGAAAAGGGAAGGACAATTATTTGCTTGTGGTCTCTCCCTGAATAAGAGAAGTATCAGTGGCAATAAGTTGATGTGATCAATATTAATGGCAATAATTGAACCATTTAATGAGCAGTGATGGTCAGGGGGGCTTGGACACCCCTTAAAGTCAGAGCTCAGCCCTGGGCTCATCTTCCATCCACTGGAGACACCGTGGATTCTGCAATTAATTTATTAGGTAATCTCAGTAATTAACAGCAGCAGTGTTTGCTATGCTGGAATTGGAGCAGGAATCTTGGAGAGCTGCTGCTGTTAAATGGAAAATTCACCGGACAACTCGGATTTCTGTGTGAAATAAAACAAGGGTTTTGAAATGACTGTGGGAAGAGGTGAATATTCCCTCCTGATCCCTTTGCTACACCAAGACTGTTCTCCAGTGTAAGGCACAAGTTGTGCTCTGTGAAAGCATCTGGAACTGCAATTCTTTAATAAAGTTATTTATTATTTATGAGGTTTGTTGGTTTATTCTACACCGCAGAGGACTCGTGCATTATTTAGTTTGAGCTGCTTTGAAACAATTCAGTGAAGGAAACCTGGACTCTGGGAGGTGTCCCTGCCCATGGAGGGGTGGAATGGGATGAGATTTAGCAGAACCTCTCTGGGATTCTCTGGAAATCCCTTCGTTTCTGGAGGTAAGCATGTATTTTCCACAAAAAATAAAGTTTGATAGAACCGAACATTTCAGAGCTGCTCCTGGAGCCGTTGCAGGTATGAAAGGCAGTTCCTAGGGAATAATTTTGTATCAAGAATATATTTTAACACTTAACCGCTTGTTCCAAACGGGTCCTTGTGCCCCACCCTTTCCCTGGGCCAGTTGTTTGTAATTCCTCATCATTCCCAAACTCGGGGCTGTGACCCCGCCGCCGATGCCGGGCTCCGTGCTCTGGCTGAAATGGGACAATTCCGTGTGTGCAGCCCGGGAGTGCCGGGGGTGCGGCAGCATCGCTCCCGGTAAGGGCCCGGCCCAGGGAGCTCCGGACGGGCTCGGTGGTGTTACAAACGAGAAACAAAGTCTCGATATTCAGCAAAATTTAGATTGCTTTGTTTTATTTAGACAGAGCAAGCAGCGCGCTGGGGAAAACGTGAGGGGTCACCGCTAACTCCACACTTCCACCCAACTTTGTTTGCAGCTCTCTTTTTATAGTCTGGTTTTCCTTGCAGGAATCAATAATTGTTATTGTTTTGTTGTAGTAATTCTGCAAGGTAAGCAGTGCTGGTCAAAGAAACTTCCAAACTCCCGTGGGACAGCTCTTGGGACAATTGGTCATGTAACCGTCTGCTCTTGGGAGATAAAAAACAGAAGTAGGAATTCTGATCTTTAGCAGATAGTTTGTGATTGATTACACAAAGGCAGGAAATCTGATTCTGCAAAAATCCTTTCAGACTATGGAAAACTTTTTTTTTTTTCTTTTACAAACTGGTAGACACAATATTCATAACAGGGGGATTTAAACAGAGTGGGTTTAACCACGTATTTCCCTTTATCTAGGTCCATGTTCTTTTTATTTTATTTTTTTCCTCAGTGTTCTGGTTTATACAAACTCCAAAACTTCAACGATCAACACGAATCTTTTCTCAATCACCACAATCATTTGTTTGAATCCTTTGTCAACAAATAACCTCCGTGACGTTGCAGTGCGCATCAGAGGATCACCCCACAAAATTTAACTTTATTTAAAATTTAACTCCCTAACTTTAAATTGCTAGGGAGTCTTTTGAGAGTACGGGTATCAGAGCAATATAGTTATTTTTGGTGAGTCACTGGGACTCGCTCAGGAATTGCTCCGGGCTGCAGCGCTGCTGTTGGGGATGCAAATCCCGGAGTTTGGAGCTGCTGCCAGAGTCACCCCGCAGCTCCCACACCCGCCCAGGAGCCTCCTCCCTCTGCCCCTGGGGAATTCCTGGGGCTGGGACCTGCCAGGGCACCGGGAATTTGTCAGGAATTTGTCAGGAATGGTCACTGGTGTCATTGAAATGTCACAAATGAGTGTCCCATCAAATGAATTAATTACACCTGGAGCAGAATTCCAGCTCCTTTCCCCAGCTGTTCCTTTTAGGCTCAGGGAAGCTGAGGGTTCCTCTGATGCCTGTTTGGGTTTTTTTTTTTTTTTTCTTTTCTATGTCCTCTGTGTTCTCACATTTGTATTTGTAGCTTTGTGGCCAATTCTATTAGAGGCTCGTTCTCCCAGTAATTTCACATGGCAAAAATTCCAGAGCTCCAAGCCCCTGTGCTGGGCTCTCCCAGGCTACCAAGGTTGAAAAAAAAACTCTTTAAAAAACATTTTCATGGACAAAGTAAAGCCAAAGCTCGGGAGGAACTCCAGAAAAGGAGCTTGACCCAAGGAAAAATTGCACTTGTCCTCCTAATTGGTGCTTTTTATCAATTAAATTTCCTAAATTTCCTCAAAATGTCCTCACCCCTGTGGGGCTGGGCTTTTGTGGACGTCTTTCCATAACTGCTCCTGAAAATCTTCATTAAAGATCCATTTTTTTATTACCTCTTTACTAAAATTATCTCGAGTTTCATTTCCAGCTTGGAGAAGAGGCACCACTGGAAGCTCTGGAAGGAAAATGGGGTGTAGATGATGGATGATAATGGGAAAGTTGCCAGAATTTTCCTCTTCCAGCCCGTGGGGGAAGCTAAAACACACAGAAATAAATCCATCTTCTGCTGAACTATTTCATATTTCTCGTTCTCCAGATTTGGAACCTCCAGCTTTTTCTCAGCCAGCTCTGGCCATACTTGATGGGAACACCCTCAGAAAAGTGGATCCACCTCCTATTTTATTTCTGGGTGACAAAAGTGATTAATTGAGAATGAGATTTGGATGAATTTTCTTGTACAAAGCAAATCTTCTGCATTTCTGCCCTGCCAACGTGATCAGTGCTGCTGCTGCTTTATTCTCATTATTCTGACAGAGGTTCAGACCTTTCCCTGGATACGAATCCTCTTTATTTAGATATTTCTTTTACACATGTCCTAGTTTTTCTAGGACTGTGGTCCAGAGAAAAAGCAGGAATTTCTTCTTTTTTTCTTTACAAAACACGAATTTATTTTCAGTGTAATAGTGGACGTTTCTTCTGTGGGGAAGTTTTTCCTGCTCAGTTATTTATTCCCATAAAATACTATTTATTCCCATAAAATGTGTGAAGTTTCCCAGGTTTTATTGCTGTCTTCTGGAAACTCTTTCACCCTTTGCAGAACAGAAGTTTCTGTTGTGCAGATTTATTTTTAATGGAATTAAGCACTCCCAGGGGGGAGTTATTTCTCTCCACACTCCTAAAAAGTGGATTTTTTTGTTAAATATGATGCAGTTATTTGAGAAATTAATAATTAAGAGCTGGAATTTTGCAGTTTTAATCTTTGTTCTGCCTCAGACACTTCAGAGTTGCCCCAAAGCCTCATTTTTAACATTTCTCTTTTCTTTCTCTCCCTTTATATTCTCCTCTTACTAAGAGCCATTTGTCACTGTGGAATTTTCAGAATTTTAGTGTAGATGTAAAAATATCTTCTTTTGTACATATCCACCTTTCTGATTAATAACAGACTGGCCTGAAAAGAGTAATTCTTTTCAGAATTATAAAAGGCTTTCATCCCATCTCCTCATCCCATCTGAAATGAGGACATTTTCACTCCTGGAAAAAAAAAAATAAAAATGAGGAGTTGCCACTCCTCTAAATGTGAATCTGAGCTCCCAGAGTCATTAAATCACCAGAAGAGGTGGAGATTTCCTGGAAAACGCAGCCCTAATGATCAAGTGATGGAAAACTTCAGCTCAGGGGTAACCCCCCCTCAGGACAGAGATTTGCAGGTGCCAGATTTAATTATTTTATTTTATTTTATTTTATTTTATTTTATTTTATTTTATTATTTTATTTTATTATTTTATTTTATTTTATTTTATTTTAT
>JAOTQZ010000480.1:23801383-23811524 GCA_026546895.1 Pogonocichla stellata | reverse complement strand
CTCTGCTCTCCCCCTTCACTCCTGGAACCAGGCTGAAAGCTGAAATTCAACATTCAGCACCAACAGAACAGACCATGAGGGATACAAGCATCAGAAAGTCACCCCAAGACAGCTTGATTCCCTTGTTTCCCTCAGTTTTTATGGATACAGTTGTAGGTTACTCAATTCCAATGTTCCTTCTTTTATCTCCCTCCTAAAAATGATTGGAAGGGATCACTGGGTGTTTTCCTGCTGGGTGGGGGGCTCAGGACAACCACACCCCTCTGCTTCCCAAATTATCCTTGGAGGAATGTCTGGAGATAGCCAACCAGCAAGGTTTGAGGTCATCACTGAATTTAGGATATTCCAGTTCCTGGTGCACTCAAACTCTCAGATTATTGAGGTTTCCTGCTGAAAACATACTGCAGATATAAATTCATTAAAATAACAGATACCTTACAACAGCAGACCATTAAATCAGAGCTGTTTACAGACAGCACTGAGTCTTTATGTCATAATGGGGATTAATTAGCTGATAGCCCAAAAGGGATGGAAAAAGCCTCATCATGAGCAAATCTGTTTGCATTTTAGGTGCCACTGAATGACATGTTTGGATATGCCACTGAACTGAGGTCTTGCACAGAGGTGAGTCCTGGTCCTTTTTGCTAAAATGTGTTTAATTCTGTAAATTTGGGCTCATTGGATCATCCAACCCATGGCAGCTGCAGCAGGGAACGAGATCAAATAAACCAGAGCTGTGCAATTCCTGGCCAAACAATTCCTCTGCACCTGAGGAGTTTTGTGTGGGTGGGATTGGAGAGGATCCCTGGGTGTTGTTACTTCACAGGAGGTTGCCCATGGCCCATCCTCACTTTGTTTTCCCAACTCTGCAGGGAAAAGGGGAATACACCATGGAGTACTCCAAATACCACCCCTGTTCAGCCAGCACTCAGGAGGAAATCATCAACAAATACCTGGAAGCAACAGGGAGACTTCCAGCCAAAAAGGGCAAAGCCAAGAACTGATGGGATTCCTCTGAACAGTTTGTCCCAGGCTTCTCCAAGCCATGGAAGCAGCCCAGGCTGCCTGGGTAAGGTGGGATTTGGACTTGGAATTTTAGCATCAAACCTCTCCTCTGGGGTGCTGGCAGCAGCACCAGGGGATCACCTGGGATTGCTCACGTGTAAATGCTCTTGTAGCAAAGGTGTTAAAACACAGCTGATGATGTGCTTGAGATTTGTCTTAATTGATATATTAAAGTAATTTTATTTTTTACTTGATACATCTTTATTTGGAAATGTTAAACCAGGAGACTGAGGTAGGAGCTGCTGGACAGGTATGGAGAGTGGGACATCACTGGAGCTTCCCTCCAGGGAACTGATGGAACTTTTCTTCCAAATCATTTGGAAATGGGACAGGATCCTCCAAAGTCTCAAGCCACTGGGCAAGGCCATCACTCAGTGCTTGTCATCAAATCCATTTTCACTGGTGGCACAAGGATGGAGCTGAGTTGCCACTTCCCAAAGCTGGGAACAACATGGAATTACTGTGTATGGCTTGGGGATGGGGCTTTAATGGGCTTGGGCTGTGGATTCATGATATGGACTTGGCTTTTGGTTCTTGGTTAGAAATCCAAAGATCCATTTTCCCACAATCTCACAATCCAGAGGCTGAGCTGCAGCTGATGTTCAGTCAGGAATCACTTGACTTTGACTCCAAGCAGAGACAAAACAAAGGGATTAGGTGAGAAGATACTCCCATAATTCTGTATTTTTAATTATTCCCAGAATGTCCACGTTGAATTTTCTTCCCTCCTTCCTGCCCTACTCAGCTGAAAAGTGTTTTTGCAGATTCCAGTAAACGGAGAGGGAAGTTCCAGTTCAAAGCCAGTGACATTCCTGGCACTGCGCTGGGGCTGCTGCTTCCCAGACAGAAACAACTGGAGCAGCCAGGCTGCTCCTCCTCACAGGAGGATGGAAAATGATTTCTGGAAACCTTGGGAAAGGATTTTTCAGGGCCTGGAGCTGCTCAGGGATCCCAGGAGAGATGTGGGGTGTCCATGTGGTGCTGCCCTGGGACAAATCCATGATTCCTGCACATCCATGGCTTTGTTTTTGGGAATGCTCAGCTGGAATTCATTTCCAGAAAAGCCCTGCAGGTTCTCAAACATTTGGAAGTTTGCTAAAACAAGCAAATGTAGCCCTTTTCCCAAAATTTGGAGATGTCTGATGTCTGATAAAAGCAGTGTGAACACAGGACAAGAAACAGGGTGGGTATGATTTTATCTGTATTTCTGGAGTTTATATTCGTGTTTCTGGGGTTTGTATTTGTATCTCTGAGGTTTACATTTGTATTTCTGGGGTTTATTTCTATTGATGGGGTTTATATTTATATTTGTGGGGTTTATATTATGTTTGGAGCAGTTGTGATGTCAATTCCTGGCTGATGAGTTCTGCCAGATGCGCTGGTTCTCCACAAACCTGGAAAAGAAACAAACCCCAAGAATTTTCTGTATGATTTGAGGTTTTAGGCTGAAACCCTGGCCTAAAAGCAGCTGAGGGAGACTTTGCCTTAGAATTCCAACAGCTTTGTTACTTATCCAGAAGTTCCTGGTGAGTTCCTTAACTGCTGTGAGTTTGTGAGCAGCCAGTTCCAGCAGCCTGGTGCCTGGGAAGTGCCTCATCCTCTATCCCAGCCCTGCAGGAATAGAGCAGGTGGCAAAAACAAGGTAAGGAGACAAAAGCAGAGCTCCCAAGTGCCAAATCCATCCTATTTTCTTGGCTTAATTAAAAAAAAAATTAATCACCAGCTTCTTTTAAGGAATGTTGGAGTTTTTCTGGTGATGAGAAATGTTCTCCCAGCAGGAGGGTGTGGAATGCTGCTGCCCTGAGTTTATTGGGTGCTGAGGGAAAAGCCTCAGTCAGGAAATCAGACTGACTTGTGGAAAATGCTGGAATTTGGGAAGCTGACATCACCCAGCCTAAAAACATCCAGGGAAAGCTGTTGTGTGAAATCCTTGAGTTGTTGTTCCCAATGACAGCTCAAGGATTGTGAAAACCACCCCAAATTAAACAGAGCAGCTACCCCAGAGCCTCTCTTCCTCTGGAGTGTGGTGTTCTTGGGAAGGATTTATTTATCCTGCCACCAAGCTGGCTAATGGGGAAAAAGGTGAGTTTGGGCCAGTCTGGCACAACCCCAGCGAGCAGAGGTGGGACAGTGATGGAGCTGCTGGGAACCCAGCTGGGGAATCTGGTGGCCAAGGACAAAGCCATGAGTGTGGTGGGACAGGAATAACACAGGAGCTGTTCCCAAACATGGGGATTCATCCTCAGAGAGCCCCCCTGGCTCTGCAGGTGTTGAGGTGACAGAGAAATTTGGAAATTTGGGCTCCACAGCAGCAGAAAGAAAACCCAGCCTCGACCCTGAGTGATGGCATTTGGTTTATTGGAGATGTGAGTTAAAAATCAGCAGGATTCTAGCCCAAAACATGACAAAAAATTAGCAGGCAGATCTTTCCTAGTGACAGATTAACACTTTGCTCATGATTTTTATCCAAATATATTAATTTTGTTTACAAACTCTTAAGTAACAGTTAATCAGTGACATCAAATCAACTGCTGTATGTTCATCTGTGTATATATGGAGTAGCAGAGGGTTGAGGCAGAGCTGCAGAACTTGAATCTTGCAGTTGAAGAAGTGACAGGAATGAATTTTGGCACAGAACAGATCAGTGGAACCACTCCCATTCACTGACTTGCATGGAAGGATGATCCCAGCTCCAGGTCTGGCAGCACGAGGATTTGCTGATTGGATCCATATCCACAAAACTGAGGATTTCACTTAAAAAGCTGCTCCTTTTTCAGCTGCAGGCCCAGCAGCTGATCCAGATTCTGCCCCAGATCCCTCATCCCCACCGTGGCTCTGGGCAGCACAGAAATGTTTCACTTTCAGGGGGTGCCCAGGGAGCCACGTCAGGCGCATGTGACAGGAAATGATTTCCTGCAGAAAGGATTGAAACACATTTTATCACTTGGTGCAGTTCATCTCCTGCTGCCAGGAGGGGTTGTTCACCTACACTTCCTTACCTGGGTTGGGATTTCATGCAGTAGCACAGTGTAGTCAAACTCAACAAAATCATCTTTCCTGATCTGGGCACATGTAAAAAAGAAAAGAATTACCAGGAACACAGGTTAGTGTTGAATTTCACCTCTGCTGTGATTTACTGGAGCTCAGGGAGGGAGGGAGGTGAGCAGGGCCCCGTGGCTGTGGTTGCAGTGGCTGCAGTGAGAGGGGGTTTGATTGTGCAAAGATGGAATTGGGAGCATTTCCTGCATGGAATGTTTGAGGACACCAAGAGCTGTGTGGCTCTGCAGCCTGTCTGCACTGAAAGCAGGTGCTAATTAACTGAATTTAACCCTCAGTTAAACCTGACAATTATCTGAGCCTCTCTTGCAGAGAGATGCTGAATAGCTGAGGAGCAGCCCTGGGGTGTGGGGAATGTCCCTCAGAGCAGGGCTCTGTGCTGCCCCTGCCCCACTCACCCACTGCCTCACAGACTTCACTTGGGCCAGGAAGTATCCCAAGGTCTCCGTGGACTTTTCCCACATGATGGAGCTGCTGCCAGCCACAGCCAGAGCCCACACTGGCTCCAGGGCAGGATCAATGTTGCCATAGCTGTCTGCAAGGCAAGGAGAAAGAGAAAATAATATTAATTCTGGCTGGGCAGCAGAAAAATGATGAAGCTCAGAGAGTTTTGCCTGGATGGGGCTCTTCCCTCTGACATGTCACAGGGAGGAGGGAGGGGAATGATGCTGAACCTGCAGCTCCAGGGAAGTGTGAAGTGTGACAGAGGCATCCCCATGAGGAGGTTAGACACTCAAAAACCCACAATAATGGGAGTCCTTACCTAGCTGGGAGAAAAGATGGGATTTTTCCAGGATGGAAAAATTGGGTTGGTCATTCTCAGTGAATGTGTGTGGCTTTGGGCACTCATTCCTGGAGGAATCTGCACTGACTGCACTTAGAAGTGGTGTGGAGCTGCTTTTAAACCCAAACCACCCTCACAGGATGTGCTGAGTGCCTCTGGAAATCCAGAGGGGCTCTGTTCTCCCAAAATCCCTGGGGAGCTGGGATGGCTCTGGCAGCAGGGGCTCAGGGTGCAGCTGTCAGGGGCTCCTTTGCAAATGCTGTGTCCTTCATGCCCTGGAGATCAAATGGAACACAGGTGAATTTGGGAATACCTGGAATGTTGTTTCCTGTTATTGGCTTGCTTTGGTGCCTGATCCTTTGGTAAAGTCTGTTGTTCTCTTCCTGGATTTCCTTCTTGTCTTTGGTGTGGGAGCACCTGATGCTGACAACAGGAGGAGACTTTTTCTTTGGATACAGCACTGTAGCCAGGCAGATCCCAGCATCTTCCTGTCAAGGGGGAGTTTAAAACTGTTATTTTTAATCAAGGTTTTATTTACCAGCAACTCACTCTTTGCATGAAGCTGTTCAGGGGTTAGGAAATTGTCAAGAAGGATTTTATTTTCCTCTTTTCCAGGATAGAGGTTAAAACCACAAGGCTAGAGGGATTTAACAGAAGGTTTTAATTAATGCTTGTCCTGCTTTCAGGACATGACAATGCTCTAAGTCATCCTGGAAACATGTGAGAGCTCAAGAAACAACATTAATTGTTAACAGGCACCTTCATTGTGCCAGCCTTGAAACAAAAATAATCTTAAGGCTTCACAGTAAGTTCTGAAAATCATTTGAATTCCACAAAATGTGTGTGAAGGAAGAGCACAGTAAAATGCTGCTGACAGCTGGGACAGGGGGAGTGGAGAGGGGTGGGATTGGAAAGAACATGGAGCTGTCAACTCCTGATTGCCAGTTTGGGGTGTGGACAGCAGGGGAATGGGGAGCAGAGAGGGAATGGGGAGCAGACAGGTCTTTCCACTGTGGCAGATCCATTCAGGACACAAATGTCCCATTTCTGGAGCTGCTGAGGAGTTGATTCAATGCCCAGGGTGAGGAGGAAGAGCAGGAACTCACCCCAGTCCTGTAGTCCTCAGTGCTGAACTGCAGGTAATACTTGTGGCCAGAGTCTGGGATGTTCTGGAAGAGAGAAGATGGAGCCAGCACTGGAATTAGAGCCAAAATTGCAGTTTTTCTTGGGTTTTAATTACAATTCTGGCTGATTTCAGGACCCAAACCAAACCTTTGTGTGTTACTTATCTAACCCTGAGCCCTCCTGTCCCCAGCACACTTTTTCCGGGAAATTTTGAATGGTATAAGGTGAGTGGAGTTTCACACCCACAGCAGATCCTCAGCCCAGCACCTGCCTGTGGCACCTACACAGAGCTGAAAAATGGAGATAAATTCCTTTAGTCCCTCTATTTTTATAAAATCCCTCCTGGAGCTTTAGGATGAGGCAAGTCCAGTGTGGAGCCAAATCTCACCATGAAGGATGTGCAGGAAACAAAGGATGAGCTCAGACTTTTTAATAATTCCTTTCTTCTCTGCATCCTCCTTCTCCCCTTCTGCCCTTTTTGTGTATTGCCTCAAATGGGGCATGGGCAGAGCAGTGAAAAGTGACTTTCTGAAATGCAGGATCACCAAAGCAGGAGTGAGTGCAATGAAATTGAGTTTAAAGGGTCTCATCTCGTGCAATAACCACATTTAAGTTTAAGATTCTCAAGGTTGTAAAGCCACCCAAGAGGTGCTATTGCTGTGGTTTACAACAGCCTTAATCTGATTAAATTTGGGGATTTTTTTCAGGGACTCCTGTACATCATCAGTCCTGCAGGTGAGAGAAGCTGCAGTAATCAGCAGGACTTTTAAAAGAGCACAGAATTCTGTGTTTCTGGGGGTTTTGAAGCAGATGTTCCCTCACAGTGCTGCTAGGAGGTATCACCACCTTCCTACTGCTGCCTGGACAGCTTTCAAATGATGCTAAAACAAATATTTAGTCTGGTGTGAACACCTGAGGCTTCCTGAGCTCACCAGGGACAAGGGAGAAGCTCTGTTGGGCACTAAATAATTGTACAAAAATCTCTGTAGTCCTGAAGGAAAACTTTTATTTCCACTGTTTTTTCCCACTCTCATCTCAAAATTGTTGCCCAATCCCAGAGTGTGAGCTGAGCAGAGCTCAGGGATGTCTGGCAACCTCCAGGGAAGCAGCCAAAGATAAAAGTGTCCAAAAAGAGAAGAAAACAAGTGAGTAATTCATTTTTCCACTCGATATCTGGGTCACTGGATTCTTTTACTGCTGGGCTCCAAATTACTGCAACTTTCCTGACAGATTTTTAGTCAGAAACAGCAATTTCAGGTCCCCAGGGAATCAGTTTAAATCAGTTTGCACTTCCCTCACTCCCCAAGGCACAGAAAGGGAGGATCCCTCTCTCCCCACATCCTGAAGGTTTCTATGTCTTCCCCTCTGTTTTCCCACCAGGATTTCCCCCCTGGAGTCAGATTTGAGCAGGGAGAGGAGCTCAAGGGAAGGGAAAAGGAGTCAGAGCTGCTCCTGCCATGGGTTCTGCCTTTCCCACCTGCTGGAAACCAACAGAACATTTTTAATTGACTTCCAATATTGGAGAGCAGAGCTGTGGTGTTGCACTGTTTGTGTGCAAATGTCCACGTGGAAATTTAAAAATGGCATTTTCCAGTCCAATTTAAGCAATGTTGCACAAGGTCACCTGGCTTTTCCCTTTCCCCCTCACCTCCCTACTCCTAAATTAGGATTTCCACGACAGCTTGGGATGGGAAACTGCTCCCAAAAACTTCCCTTTAAATTCTGGGATCTTCAGCTGGCACAAACCAATGCTTCATTATCAAAAGTGGATTTTAAAGTGCAGGACAACACCCCCAGGAGCTGCTGTTTCCTAGATCATCAGTCAAGGAAAAAAAAGGAACAACAAAAATCATCTGCATCCAACAGCAAGGTAAGGATTATTCCAGGTTTGGCATTTTGTTGCCAGGAAAGAAAGTCTCATTTTACCTGAACTTGAAAGATCTTTCCCATCTAAGAGACTTCCCCAGTCCTGTTTCCAATTTCCAGTTTCACCAGCTCTTGGGCTAATAAAATTAATCTTAAATCACAATGCTCATTATTAAACTCTACCAAAAAAGTATCCTGATTTGATGAGATCCAGTAATAGAGTAACTAATTGGAAAATAGCCCACTTTCAAAAATAATTTAAAACCAGACAAACCTTAAAAAAAACCAATCCAAACATTTCTGTCCTTGCCTTCATGTAATACAGCAAATTCCTTCCAGGAAATTCTTTTCATTTTTTTCCAGGGGAGGACAGGAAAGAAGGAAGTGCCCACTTTTAGTGCATTTCTCCTCTTGTTTTCACAGAGTGTGCAAAAACAAAAGGGAAATGAACTGCAGAAAGTGGTTCCAGGGAGCTCAAGCACCCAGCACTGAGGAAATAAGGAGCAATTTCACTTCTCTATAATGAGCCAAATATTTTCCTTCCTGTATCAGGAGGCAGGTGGCTGATAGAGGGTGGAAAAACCCCTTTCCCTCCCCACAAATATTCACTTTTTCTTCATCCAGGAACAGGTGTTTATATACGGAAATATTTACATGTAGACATATGCAAAGTGCCCAGGAAATACAGAAGGAGCAGTTTTGGAGAGTATAAAATAACACAGAGGATTTCTGTCATAGGTGTTTGCAAGAAAACTTGAATTTCACAGGAAAACTTGAATATCCCAGGAGCATTTCCAGGCTCAGCACCAAGTGATCTCTGTAACACAAGGGCTGCATTAATTAATGCACCCTAGATATTTCTTGGTTAGGAATATCTTTTTTTTTGAAAGGGGAGATTTAACACTACACCCTCTGACTCATTTTTAGGAGTTGCACAGGACAAGTGGTGGAAGATCTCCAGATCCTGGAAAGGATCCAGTAGAATCCAGTGCTGCCTTTGGCACCTCAGACTGGGAATTCAAAACAAGCATCCCTTGCTCTCAAGAGCTGCTCAGCAGAATCCAGAATTTGTTCTGGGAATTCAGAACCAGCATCCCTTGCTCTCAAGAGCTGCTCAGCAGAATCCAGGATCCAGAATTTGTTCTGGGAATTCAGAAGCAGCAGCCCTTGCTCTCAGGAGCTGCCCAGCAGCAGCACACAGGGCAGGATTTAAATCCCATCCCTCAGCTCTGCAGGAAGGTGATGCATTCCTTCCAGGATCTACAGCCCGGGACAAACATTCCCCAGAAGTTTTTGCCTGATCCTGTACTTTCAGAAAAATTGAATAAGCTGTAAAAAATCCCACATCTGGAGGAGGAGAAGGGCTGTACCCGAGCACCACCTCAAGCATCCCCGTGATGGGCAGGCTCCTGTCCCATCCTGTCCCCTCAATTCCATGTGATTTGTGGAAGATTAAGGTATATTTATTTTCTAATGGGAACTGCATCACCTTTAGATTAAATTCGTGGTATGAGGGAGGGATTGCGGGGCAGCAGCTCCTGAGGAGAGGCAGAGGAAGGAGATGGGACAGCGGTGCCTGAGGGGAGGGGGGGGTCCCTGAGGGGAGCTGGGTGTCACTGAGGGAGGGAGGTGGGACAGCAGTGCCTGAGGACAGCCAGGGTCCCTGAGGGAGAAGGGACAGCGGTCCCTGAGGACAGCCAGGGTCCCTGAGGGAGGTGGGACAGCGGTGCCTGAGGACAGCCAGGGTCCCTGAGGGAGGTGGGACAGCGGTCCCTGAGGACAGCCAGGGTCCCTGAGGGAGAAGGGACAGCGGTGCCTGAGGGGAGCCGGGTGTCACTGAGGGAGGTGGGACAGCGGTCCCTGAGGACAGCCAGGGTCCCTGAGGAAGGTGGGACAGCGGTCCCTGAGGACAGCCAGGGTCCCTGAGGAAGGTGGGACAGCGGTCCCGGCTGTCCCCGAGGATGGGGCAGCAGCTCCCGAGGGACGCCAGCAGGCGCCCGGAGCCCTGCGTGGGAACGCTCTAAACTCCGCTCCATATAACAACACTAATGTAATAATTACTGTTAATTACACTTTCCCAGCGTCCCTTTCCACCCCGCCGGCTCCCCGCTTACCTTCCGCGTAGCCTTGAGGACGTGCCCGAGCGCCCTGAGCCCGCCGGGGGTTCCCGCCTGGAAGTTGCGGTACTGCAGGGCCACCCGCGCCGCCGCCACGGCCGAGCGGCTGCCGGGCTCCAGCTGCTGC
>JAOTQZ010000480.1:23782656-23799703 GCA_026546895.1 Pogonocichla stellata | reverse complement strand
GAGGGGAACTGGGGGCCGAGAGGGACTGGGGGATTTGAGGGGAGCCAGGACGTTATGAGGACCCGGAGGCTTGAAGATGCTGGGGGGACTTGAGAGGGACCCAGGTATTGAGGGGAGCCAAGGGGATTTGAGGGGGTTTGAGGCTTTTGAGGGGTGTCAGGAACTGAGAGGAGCCAGGGGGATTTGAAGGGTGTCAGGTACTGAGGGGAGCCAGGGGCACTTGATGGGGACCAGGGGTTTGAGAGGAACCAGGAGGATTTGAGGGGGACTGAGGACTCGAACAGCAGCCAGGGGGACTTTGGAGGGGTTTTAAGGGGAGCTAGGGAGATTTGAAGGGAGCAGAGGAGTTTGAGGAGGACCAGGGCTTTTTGGGGGTCAGAGGGATTTGAGGGAAGCTGGGGGGCTCAAGGGGGACCGGGGGTTCTGAGGGGAGCCAGGGACATTGAGGGGCACAGGATTTGTCTGAAGGGAGCCTGCATCTCGAGCCAGATGTGTAATCCTGACACAGATCAGAGCAAACACAGGTAATGGTTGGAAAAACGCAGTTAGCTCCTTCTCAGTGTTACCACAACTCAACACCTCCCAAACCCCAGAGCCTCGCTCAGACCAGGACACTCTGCCTGGGACACAGCTGAAATATTCCAAATATAATGCAGAAGAAGCATTCATCTCTGGAATAAATCTCAGTGAAGTTTTTGGAACCAGTACAATCATGTCTTAGTAACATGAAGAAAATCAACAGAGAAAGCAGCCAGATTCCCTTAAAATGTTTTTTGGGATATGTGGGCTTGTTGCCTTGCTCCTCCTGGAAGCATCTCTTTTGGAGAGACTGAATGTGGTAAAATGTAAAAGGCTGCAGCACTTCCTGTGTTAAAAAAGCTGATTTTTAATGACCTGTTCTATTGCCTTCCAAGCAGACAGGGGTTTGTGTGTGCAGCTGGGAATCTGTTTTTGTGCTCTGCATGAGTATTGGGGCAAGTTTCTGGGCTGGGACCTCAGAGAAGTAAATCAAAACGAAATCAAAACTCTGGTTAAGGACTCAAACTGTCTCCTGTGGAGCTTTAAGTCTCTTTTTATTATTGAAATGCTTTTTCACAGAACTGAAAATTCAGTATTTTAGAGACATTCCTAAGTGAGGGAAAGAATTATTACAGCAAAGGTATAATACCATTCTTTATTAGTTTTTTATACCACCCAGCTAATTTCCCTGAATTTGTTGATTTTTTTTTTTTCCCTCCTGAAATAGACTCTGTAATTAACAGTTTGTATCTCTACATTCACATTTCACACAGGCTGGGCTGGAGGGGGCTTGGAGCAACCTGGACTAGTGAAAGGTGTCCCTGCTGGGTGTCAAGGTTAGCTGAAAAATCATTTTTTCCTTATTGAGACACGTGTCAGGTTTGTCTCCAATATTTTTCAGGAAGAAGCCAGCATTTTCTCGTGGTGACAGCGCTGATGTCCCTTTCCAGCTGAAATCCCCAGGCTGATTGCCCTGCGCTGGCACGGGGGGGTTTGGGCAGTGCCAGCTGTGCCCTGCTGTCCCCTCCCTGCCCTTCCCTGGCTGGGGGATGAGTCCCGTGGGAGCGCAGGAAGCGCAGATCCTTGGAAAGGCGAGCAGGGATGGCCGGGGAGGGACCTTTGGTGCAGGATGTCGGGCAGGGTGGGGTGGGTTGGGGGGGGGGGGGGGGGGGGGGGGGCGGGGAGCGGCTTCTGCTGCTCGGGGAAGGAGTGAAACCCACCCTGAGCAGGAGTTTACACTCTCTGCTGCTCAGGGAAGGAGTGAAATCCAACCTGAGCAGGGGTTTACACTCTCTGCTGCTCGGGGAAGGAGTGAAACCCAACCTGAGCAGGAGTTTACACTCTCTGCTGCTCAGGGAAGGAGTGAAACCCACCCCGAGCAGGAGTTTACACTCTCTGCTGCTCGGGGAAGGAGAGAAACCCACCCTGAGCAGGGGTTTACACTCTCTGCTGCTCGGGGAAGGAGTGAAACCCACCCTGAGCAGGGGTTCACACTCTCTGCTGCTCGGGGAAGGAGTGAAATCCAACCTGAGCAGGGGGTTCACACTCTCAGCTTCGGTGCCTTGGATGGGGGAGTTTCTTAAAAAGAGGTGAAAGCCTCTAAATGCGGCTTTGTCACAAAAAGCCGAGCCCTGAGCGCTGCCCTCATCCCTGACTTTGGATTCATTTCCTTTCCCCTGGCGTTCTCCTCCTTTTCCTGCTGTCCCAGGGACAGGGCAGTGTCCTTCCTCCCGAGGGCGAGCAGGAGGCTGTGAGTAACCCAGAGTCAGTGTGACAAGGGCGACAAAGCAGGGACAATCCCAGGGCAGGTCCCTACACTTCGCTGCTGGAATTTGCTGTTGATCTGAATTTACAAAACAATTTGACCTGGAAAAAACCCAAAAGCTCAGATGCTGAACAGGTCCAGGTCAAGGCTGGGGGATGTTTCTAAATGTGCACAAGCACGAGGTTTTGTGCTTCCACAACATTTAGGAAATGTATTTATTTTAAGCTCTGAGGGTTTTGGACCCTTAAAAGCTGGAAGTGCATCCTCCAAGAGCCAAGGTTGCTTCAGGCTGTTTGGTGAGGGTGAGATGAAGCTCTGCAGTGTCAGAGCTGAATGACCTGACCTGAAGGGATGCAGCCACTGCTGCAGTGAGTCCAGAGGAGGCACCAGGATGGTCAGAGGGATGGAGCAGCTCTGCTGGGAGGAGAGGCTGGAAAACTGGGATTGCTCAGCCTGGAGAAGCTGTGGGGTGACCTCATCTGAAGGGGCTACAATGAAGAATAATTGACAAAAGATGGGGGGACAGGACACAGGGAATGGCTTCCCACTGCCAGAGAGCAGGGATGGGTGGGATATTGGGAAGGAATTCCTGGCTGGGAGGGGCTGGGATGGAATTCCCAGAGCAGCTGTGGCTGCCCCTGGATCCCTGGCAGTGTCCAGGTTGGACACTGGGGCTTGGAGCATCCTGGGACAGTGGGAGGTGTCCCTGCCCTGGCAGGGGTGGGGCTGGATGGGCTTTAAGGTCCTTTCCGACCCAAACCATTCCCTAATTCCATGATTCTGTATGTTCTGGTTAATTGGAATGTGGTGCAGGGAGGTTTTGTCCTTTCCAGTGTTTTCCCCTCTCATCCCACATAATTTGCTCCACCCCAAGAGGACCCTGCTGGTGTCAGTTCCACCTTAGAGCCTCTCTCCCTCTCCCCTTCTCTGTTCCCCTTCAGGAACCAGGACATTCTGGGAAACTCCTCAGTGTGATTTGCACCACACTTGTGTCACAGCTGACTTGGACCCTTTGGAACTGGAAATGAGGTTTGGTTCAGGCAGTGGCTCTAAAAATAATTCTGAGGTTTGCATTTTCCTTCTTCGTACATCAAGTGCTTGTTTAGAGGCCAATTATTCCTAATTAGTTTCATATTTCTATATCCCCTGTATGCACCAGACCTCACTGGCTCACAATCATTACCAGCTGGCTGTAATTTAATACAGAGAATTTGGACAAAATTCACTTCAGTTGGTTGTGCAACTTTTCCAGTTTTAACTTCACCATCTTGCTGTAATTAAGAACAAGTTCTGTTGCTTGATTTTAACTGATTTGGGATTTATTCTCAATAATCAATCCCAAGAATTTCTTTTTAATTAGTCTCCAAGTATTTTTCTGGATAAACCAAGGATGGATCACCTTTTAATGCATTTCTTGACTGACCTTAGCTATAGGAATAAAATATGAGTATTGATTTAAAGTGACTCACTTTTTCCAGGAAAATTTGGGTTTGAAGGCTCCTGATTATTTTTAAATCATGGATAGGATTTTTTTTTTTTTAAAGAAAATTTGTATTTTGTATCAGCAGCAGTTCTGTCACTCCAGGATCTTACAAATTGTCTCTCTCCATCTTTCTTGTAGCTCCTTTCAGGTACTGGAAGGCCTTAATTAGGTCACCCCAGCACTTGACTTTTAAGGGACAATATTTAAATCAGCCAGGAAGGTCTGACTTGGCCTTCTGACCAAAACCAAAGCTCATTGATGCTGTTTCCATTATTTTGTGTATTTTTATGTTAGGTTTAAAATATGTGCCAAGGTCCTGTAGGATTGAAATGGCACCAGGAAGTGTCAGAGCTCCCTTAGCTGCTGTTCCCACTTCTCCAGTGAGTTTTCCTGCAGCACTTCTGCTCCTGCTGCTTGAGGCTCCTCCAGCCTGAAGGATGTTGGTGTAAAGTCACCTTTAATGCCCCATTTCACTCAATTTGGGGTTTTTACTGTATCAGATCAATGCTTTTGCAGTGTCAGACATTCCCAGGCAGAACTAACCCCTTGTGAACCCAGTGAAACAGAGAAGCACAGAAACTCCCAAGCATGTGAGCATTTACAGGATCCTCTTTGATTGCACTTCCCCAAATGTTGTTTTGCAAGGAAATTGGAATCAATCTGCCGTGATCTAATCCCAGGAAAGTGAAAGGACATGGATTATAAACAGGGAGTCAATCACTGCAGATGATCATTGTGATTCTGACATTGGACAGAGACACAGAATATTTGGCAAACTTCTTTTGGATCCTTTCCTTTTCATTCTGGAGCTGCTATGGAACAGAGAAACCTTCCCAGACAAACAAATCCCTTCCATGGCCAGGGAGATCCCAACACCCAGAGCCTGGAATAAACACGGGCAGTAAATAATCCCTGTTAATTACCTGGAATCACCTTGTGAAACTGTAACAAACGCATGTGGGATCATGCTCAGGCCTGTTTAAAAACAAACAGCAATTAAAGCAGCCCTTTGGAGCTGAGCTGTGAGGGCAATATTTGCTTTTTGCAGTGCTTGATGGCTGTCACAGGGGAGCTCAGCTGGGATCTCTGGTTGTTGGACAGCTCTTGCAGCAGTTCTGCCTCTCCAGAGACGTTTGGGCAGATCCCTAAATGATGGGAGTGTGAAATGAAACCTCTGAGGCAGATCATGGATGTGGAGACACAACCCCTCACCACACAAAACTTTCATTTGTTTGGGGCTAACATTTACTTACCTGAAAGCAATAAAAACCCCCTTGTAAAGGTGACTTTTTGACACTGATTCTGTAATTAAATAAAAAAGATTCAGTGCATGTTCCTGGGAAATGAGGGTTGCAACAGCACAATAACTTGGGAGGTGTTTGGTTGCACAATGTTTGGAGAAGACATTAAATATTTGCACAACCAGGGGGTGATGGCTCAGGGATGTTTGAAATAAGGTGAGGACAGGAGAGGGTTTCTCACCAAAATTCCTCAGCATTGTCTCACAGCCACCCCTCTCTGCCAGGTGACAGTGGCCCCTCAGAGAGGAGGCAGTTTTCCATGTCCTGCTCACTGGATCCCCCTCTCTGCCCCCTCTCTGTGCCCTTCTCCAGGGGCTGGGGATGCTGAGCTCTGAGGTTCCTGAGGACAGAAAGCCCTGTGGGGACAGCCCTGCACTGCCACTGCTCTGGGCACACCTCAAAGGTGATCCCAACACCATTTATTTCATCATTTTTAACATCTCTTAGACAAAACACAAAAATACTCCTCACTGAGACCTTCCTTGAGTAGCTGGGGATGATATTTAGAGTGGAAAACAGGAAGAATTTGTTGTTAATTCTGTTCTATGAAGAATTTGTGTTGCAGGGAGATTAATTAACTTAAATGCAGCATTTTATCTTCACACATGAATTTTGTACTTAGTTTTTTTAAAGGTTTGCTCGAAGTTGCACACTTACAGCCTGTATTTATGTCAGTACATAAAATTACTCGTGGAATTATTCATTGAACTTGATGATGCTGGAGATCTTTTCCAGCCTTAATGATTCTGGGATTCTATTTCCCAATTTTCAGCTCACCCTGTAAAATGTGTGATGACAATTTGCAGGTTTTCAATTTTACTCTTCTGCAGGGTTTCCAGTACCCAGGTGATGGAAGCAGATTGAGCACCCTGACAGCAGGAAAGGCAGGTTAATCTTTAGTAACCCCTACAGTTATTTCAAAGAACAAATCAAAACCCACATTGTGACCTGTTTGTATTTCAAAGTTCATGTCTGGTTCTTGTAGGCATCCCCTGGACTTAAAAATAACTAGGGTTGCATTGTAATCTGAGTATTAGATGGACATGGAATTAAAACATCAGAGCAGCCATGTCCAGTTCTTTAAGTAACTAATGTATATAAAATCTCTTTTCTATACTGATAAATGGTTTGGTTCTCTCATCTCTCATTGGTCAGTGAATTATCTCACAAGAATCTCCTTTTCTTGGTTGTGATCAGCAAGAACTGCTCCTTTGTTCTTTTCTGCATCACTGTGTGTTCCCAGAACTTGTGAGAAAATGATCTTTTTCCCCTGGATTAGTCACGGCGTTTGACAAGCATGGCCTTGTTTCCTCCTGAAATGTATCAGCACCTCTGTGTTTATTTCTCCAGGGCTTTAACCAGCAGGAGGAGGGGGGAGTCCAACTGAACATTTGGATTTAAAGATCTGGTGAAACACCAGCTTTTCCAAAGTTTAGTGTGGTGCTTTTCACGGGTAGTGCAGTGCCTGGGCTGTGTTTATCCTGTCACAGCTCCAAGGACAGAGCTGTGAGCTCAGGCCAAAGGACTTGCAGACATTTGGAGCTCCAGGAGCAGCTCATGAAGAGCAGGAGAGGGGCACAGCCATCCCCAGCAGCCTGGATTCACTTGGAGGGTACGAGGTGAAAACTCTTCCACTTTCATCCCTGGGACAGGGGAGGGAGTTGGTGTGACCTGGCAGAGCTCCCCCACTCCCATCCCAGAGAGGGATTCCCTGGGTTCCACTGGAAAAATGGATCTGAAGTGCTGGGATGACTCTAATGTTCAGGTTTTCCTAAAGACTGAGAGTTTTTAGGAGAAAAAGGAAAAGGTTTCATGTCTAAATGTCTATTTAATGTCTAAATGGTGGTTCTGGCTTGGAAAATGAGCCTTTGGTACCTTCAGATGTTCACAGCACCACGGAATTCCAGACTGGATGGGTTGGAAGAAACCTTAAATCTCTCATTCCATGGGCAGGGACACCTCCCACTGTCCCAGGCTGCTCCAGGGATCCAGGGGCAGCCACAGCTGCTCTGGGAATTCCATCCCAGCCCCTCCCCACCCTCCCAGGGAGGAATTTGGGTTATAATACTTGGGTTTGGCTTAGAACATAAAACCATGTCCAGGATGGGTTTGTTCATTTTTTTTTCCAAAGAAAAAATGCCTTCAGAGTTGTAGAATTTTATTCTCCCAGGTATTGGTGTTCTAGAATGTGCTGAACTATTTCTATGGATGAAATGAATGAAATCCCAGATTAAATAATTTGCTGCCAGTTAAGAGCCTGGTGCTATCATTTTTATTAAGTATAGATCTCTTTAGATTTGTGATGTGTTCACAAAAAACACAGTGCCACATGTATATAAATTATAAATAAAAATATATATAGTGAGAGAGGTGTAACCCATGATTGAAGTGATTTTGTGGCTGATCCCTGATATCATCCACCTTTCCCTCTGAAAGGATTTTTAATTGAGTATTTAATTGTCCAAACAAATATAGAAAGTTTAAGGGAAATTCTTACATCAAGGAAAAAGGGAGAACTTTCCCTTTTTTCTGTGTAAGCCATTGCAGTTTCCCTGCAGAAAGCTCCAACCTGTATTGACATTTTGGTTTCCTTCTTTTCCCTAATCCTGGCTGCCCTTGATCCCAGAGGAGAACAATGGGAGGGGAGTGAGTGCTGAGGGTATTTAAAGCACAATCATGGGAAATGCTCCCATCACCTTTTCCTTCCCTGCTAAATCCTTTGGCTGTGCTCCAGCCAGATCCACGAGCCTGTTCCTGAGGGGATTGCTAACAACAGGGAAAAACTCCTGTGTTCCAGTGGGAATCTGTTCTGAGGGAATTGTTACCATGAAAAACTCCTGTGTTCCAGTGGGATTCTGTTCTGAGGGAATTGTTATCATGAAAAACTCCTGTATTCCAGTGGGAATCTGTTCTGAGGGAATTGTGATCATAAAAAACTCCTGTATTCCAGTGGGATTCTGTTCTGAGGGAATTGTCATCATAAAAAACTCCTGTATTCCAGTGGGATTCTGTTCTGAGGGAATTGTTACCCCAAAAATCTCCTGTATTCCAGTGGGATTCTGTTCCTGAGGGAATTGTTCACAACATAAAAAACTCCTGTATTCCAGTGACAATCTTGGATTGGCACAAGGAGACCTCATCCAGAGCCCAGGATCCTCTCCTGGTGCGTTCAGAAGGTGCTGCTGGAGGAGTTACACTGATTTGAACAGGTCAAAAGGTCAGAGATTTATTTTTAATTACCTTTTTTCCCAGCTTTTTAAAAGCTAATAATCAACTCTCCATATTTGTAGGGGTTGCAGGGTTTGAGAGGCAGCAGAGTAAATTTGGTTTAGGTATAAATTGCAATTTTTTAACAAAACTCTTAAATGGAGGGGAGTGATATTAATATTTCACTTGATTGGGAGAGGAAAGGCCTGGCATTCCCAGGGGAAGAGTCACAGCACCTGTGCTGAACTCACCCAGATTTTTGGCAGGAATGATCTAATTGCTCATCATGAATGGAACAGAAAACAATTCTGGCACCAAGCAAGAGAAGCCTGGCTCAGGAGGTGCCATCACTGCAATCAGAGAAGGTTTCAGTGAGCTAGAGAAGGTAACAGAAACAGGTTGTGTGCTAAAAGAAATGTGAGAGGGTAGATGATCAATTCCAAAAATCAAGCCAAATTAATTCTTCCTTCTTTTATTTTTGCTGTGTTTCCATCTTTCCCTTTACTGTGTTTCCTTTCCAAAGCAAGGAAGGGACAGGAGTTTAGGAGAGTCTGGTTCAGGTCAGTCTTGCTGGAAAAGCAATTTGGGTGTCCCTGATCAATCTGTTTAATTAACTAAAAATGCAGAATTAAAGAAGTTGTTGGATATTTTTGCGTTTTTCTACAGTTGGCTGCAGGAGACTTTTCTCAGACTATTGGCTGAGGGTTGGGGGTGTCCAGCCTGGAGAAGAGAAAGATCTGGGGAGATTTAACTGAGGCTTTGCCTCCTAAAAGGAGTCAGAAAGAGCTGGAGAGGGACCTGGACAAGGAGCTGGAGTGCCAGGACAAGGGGGAGTGGTTTGAACGAAAGGAGGAGAGATTCAACTGGGATATTGGGAAGGAATTCCTGGCTGGGATGGAATTCCCAGAGCAGCTGTGGATCCCTGGATCCCTGGCAGTGCCCAAGGCCAGCCTGGAGCAGCTGGGACAGTGGGAGGTGTCCCTGCCATGGCAGGGGAGGCACTGGGTGGGATTTAAGATTCTTCCATCCCAAACCATTCCCCAATTCCAACCCAAAGAGAACCTGGTTATGGGGCCAGCAGTGTCTGGGGATTAAAACACCTTCCCAGCTGTTGATCAGAACAGAATTTCAGATATTTTATCCCTGGTTTTTCTTGCTCATCCCTTAGCTGAGAGGTGATGGGAACAAGCAGCAGGAGCATCCCCAAGCCCTGGCAGTGGGACATTTTGGGAGTGGCACTTTTATAACCATCACTGCCTTTGTGGTTTATCCTGAGACAACAGAACCAACAGTAAATTGTCCCTTCAGGGCCAGCATTTAGTGCCAGCTCAGAGAAATGCAGGATGGCTGTGGCAGGTGAATAAATCCTGCAGGAGGATCCCAGGGGAACAATGCCTGCTTGCCAAATCTGTTTGCAGAGTGCACAATGCAAGGAGGGAAACATTGCAACAGCACAAAGGTTTTCTGACAGACCCAGCCCAGGCTGCTGCCTCAGCAAAGCTCTTTGTTGGTGCTTTTCTTCCAGCCCCACACTGGGATTGAGCCAGGCACTGCATCCACTGGGACTGGGATGCTGTGGCTGTAGGATAAACCCCCAGTTATGCTTGTGGAGCTCATTTCTTTTTCCTCATTTCCTTGAAGATGTGTGTGGGGAGCAGTGATTCACCCACTCCTATGGGATGTGTGCTTTTTTTCCCATTTCCTGGAAGCACTCTGTGTTTGGGGAAGGTTGCTGGACACCATCCACAGCCACTATCAGGCATTTTCTGCTGGGTGGAACTCCCTGAAAATCCCTTCAGCTTTGTAAGGAAATCACTTTTCCTATGGGACAAGCAGGGTGTGAGGCTGGCTCTGGGAAATATTCCCAGGGAAGAAAGGCTGGGAATGTGCTGACAGCAGCACTGCTCTTTCAGGTGTCAGTGTAAGAAGCTTATAAAAAGCTCTGGTTTTGCTTGGTGAGCAGAAAGTGCAGGAAAATGGGCTGGGAATGTGTGGAGCAGAAGCTGCAATGATGTTGGGACAGGAATGCTCAGCAGGGAAGGCACAGGCAGCCTTAAAAGGAAGAGAAAACTCCAACATGTGAATTCTAGACAAACAAATTACACAAAGCTGATGAATTATGACCAATTTGTAGCCTGACTTTGATGAAGTGAATTTGGAAAATAAGAGTTTGGACTCCTGAGGATGCAGATTTGCCCCTGACTATCAGAGCTGTGATCTGAATTTTGGTGTTGGTGCCACCCCTCCTCCCCAGCAGCCCCAGAGCAGGGCTCAGATGTGCCTGTCCCACCCCTTATCTGCAGTGCATCTGCTGGCTCTGATTCCCTGCACTAATCAGATTTGAAGGAGTTCTAAAAGCCCTCCTCAGCTGTTTCTCCTCTTTTGGTGGGGATATAAAGTCAGAGAAGCCAAGTACAACAGCCCAGTGGCTGCCAGGGCTTGGCCAGAGCTGGGGCTGCATTCCCCAAGGAATGAGGAGTGTTCCCCAGCAGCTCCATGGGAACTGGATCCAGGGAATTCAGCTGGAGACCTGCAGCCAAGGCCTGCCCCACAGCTCTTATTGTTGGAGTGGAACACAAGAAGTGTGAGCTCATGGTTTGCCAGCAAACTCAAACAAGGAAGCAAACACTCCAGCTGCAGGATGGGATGTTCTTCCTTGGCATGGCTCCCCAAAGCAGGGATTTTATCTGCTCCCTTTCCTCAGTTCAGTTTCTCTCCCCATTTTCCATTCCTTATCACTTTCCAGAGCCCTGCCCTTGGCACTTCTTGTCAGATGTCAGATATTTAAACTTGGAGCTGCATTTTCTATGAGTGCTTTGTGGTTGTGGATCTCAAATTTCCAGGAAAAAAATAAAATTGTATTTGCCTTCCAGACAAGAGGGAAAAAAAAGAAAACTTCATTTATTTTCTCTTCAATTTCTTCTAATCTGACTTCATCTCCTGGTTACCATGCAGGGAGGGGTAGAGTCCCCATCCCTGGAAGAGTTTAAAAATCCTGAGGATGGGGTTTAGTGCTGGGTTAACAGCTGGATTGATGCTCCTGAGGTCTTTTCCAACTTTAGGCATTCTGGGATGTTTCTAAAAGGACAAAGAACTTGTGGTTCAAAAGGGTTTCAGCTCCTCTGGGTGTAACCAAAGCAGATTCCACAGATGTCCATGGCCAGGTCAGCATGGTGGGATTTCCTTCCCCATCCAAGGAGAAATTGGTTTGTATGTGCAATTACAGTTTTTAAATATTAATGTAATTGGGAATGTTGTTCCCAGTGGAAGCAGGGAGAGGTAAAATCCCACATGGCCTTCCCATGTCTCTGGGATCCATTCCTTGTGATGGAATTCAGGATTTGCCTACATGGAGGAGGTAAATACAGAAATAAACCAAATTGTGAGGGAAAGCTTCTCCAAGCATAGCACAATTCCCACTAAAACCACCTGAGAACTTGCTTTACTCATTTCCTCCTGCTCCAACCAAAGAATTCTGTTCTTTTCCTCCTTTTCAAGGACCATGTGGAGCCCAGGCCCAGCTCTGACTCAGGTGGTGAAGGCACTGCACCATTTTTCCTTTTGTGGCAAGAAGGTGAGTCCTGGAGGTTCCCAAAAAAATAACAAAATTTTCCAAGCCAAGGAAGCTGGAATGACCTTTCCTTGAAACCTTGGCTAGGAATAATTCCTTTCACATTTCCTGAGTGGGGATGAGCTGGCTGTGGTGCCAGGAAAGGTGAGGGAAATATTTCAGTTATTCACCTGTAGGACTTGTATTTATTCACTTGTCATTTATGGGGAACAAGGTGAGTCCACTCATTTCCTTCTCTCAGGCCATGAATAATATTGAGGAAATTGTTTGCACTTGGAAACCACCAGGTGGGGAGCTCAGGGATATAAAAATGCAAAGAATTGTAATCTGAAACTATGACATCAAGTGTTGAGCAAGATGCTTCTAAAGGAAACAATATATTTTCAGAATTAGATTACAAATGATTTTTTTTTCTGTGCAGAATAATTTCTCATTCACTATTTGAAGGAAGTAAAAAGGAAGTTTGCATTTCATCTCCCTCTCCAGCCCCTTACTTGAACAAATGCTTAGGCAGAATTTCTTGTCCTCTAATTTGAATTATCAGTTTGTGAAATGTTTTCCTCCTCTCCAGCTTGTTTCCAATTCTTTGCCTATAAGGAAATGATTATGCTCCCCCTTTCCCAGCCTTTTCCTCAAAATTAGAGCTTTTTGTAATTTTTTCCCCCATCATATCACTTTCTTGGGTTATGAAGCAAAGCCTCATACTTTGAGATAAAGCTGGATATGTGGAGATGAGTCAGGATTACTGGAATAATTCTGATTTTTCATTTTTCATTTTGTTTTAAACAATCTCAACCCAATGAGAATATTAAACAGAACCATGTCAACTACAGGGCTAGAATTTAATTGAATTTCCTCAGATCCAAGGCGTGGGAGAGCTGGTGAGAAGGAATTCCACAGAGGGGAGGAATTAATTTGCAAGTGAGGGATCAGGTGTATCAGCAAAGGAATTCCAGCTCAGGGAACAACAGGACCACTGAATCAAGTTGTTTGCTTGGAAAGTTCTCCAGGCTGCAGCAGAGAGAAGGAAAGAAATCCACCCCACCTCAGCCAGGTCTTGGAAGGTCTCCAGCAAAGTTCAGCCACTCCAGGGCAGAGGAAATGCCTGAGGAGGAACTGCTGGGTGTGCAGAAAATGCTCAGGGCAGGAGATTTTTGGGATAGAGGAGCAGAGGGAGAGCACAGGGAGCTGAGAGGGGCAGCAGGAGGAGATGCTGCTGGATCCTTGGAGTGTCCAACAGGCTGGGAGCAGCCCTGCATTTGGGAACAGGCTCCCAAATCCTAAAATTTCTGTTCACAGGGATGCCACAGGGACACTGCAGCCCTGGCATGGGGTCAGAGGGAAGCAGTTCCCTCTCCCACCCATTTCTCCCTTTGCAGAGGGTGAGGAGCCCTGGTGACAATGAGTGACAATGAGCTCTCCTGGCCCTCAGCCAGAGGAGGGAAGCAGAGCCCTTGTCCAGGGTGGGAACTTCCTTCATTCCCAGGGCACTGAGGCTGCATGGCACCAACCTCCAGCATCTGCTTCAGGATCAGAGCTTCCTGCTGAAATTCCAGGGCTGAGCTCTGAAATCCTTCATGTCCATCCTGCTGGAAGAAGCAGGGGAGTTTGAAGAAGTTTAAATGTTTTGAGAATGCATCTTTTCAAAGATGAACCAGGAAATGCTTTGCTTCAGTGGCTCTCAGGCTGCTGCTGTTGTTCAGTATTTCCACCAAATAACTTGAGGATTTTTAAAACTTAGCACTGGTAAGATCCACCAGGAGTTTGTGTATCCTGAGGAAAACAGGCACAAAGGGGAAGTTGTGCATGGAGCCAAGTTCAAGTGTACAAATTCATTGCCACTTGAGGGAGCTCAAAGATAATTGACCTTGCAGAGCCACCTCCAGTTTCCTAATTCCAGGGAGACAATTTCTATCCACAGATAAAACTGATAACTTTGGGAAGCAAAGCTGAAAGGAGCCTGGGGTTGTATTTATCCTACTCTGTGGAACACCAGGCTCTTTAGGATCTTTGCTCTCAGGCAGATTTATGGGGCAGAAAAGCTTCCTCAGCCTCTTCCCAGCACTTTGAAGAAATCAAACTTGCCTTGGGATGATGCATAAACACCCAACAGCATTTGAGTGAGACAGAGAGGTTTGTAATCAGCCATTCCTCAGCACATGGAGTGGTTAAAAACTGTTTGCATGCCTGTGTGTGACAGATCCTTCATCCTTTGGGGGGAAAAGGAGGAGATTTTTCCTTCAGAAAGTGGATAATGGGGTAGTGATGGTGGAGCCAATTTAATCATGTGAAATATATTGGGATCATGTGAACAATTTAATAATGTGAAATACTTTGAGATCATGTGAATAATTTGATCATGTAAATAATTTAGTCATGTGAAATACATTGGGATCATGTGAATAATTTAGTCATGTGAAATACATTGGGATCATGTGAATATTTTAATCATGTGAAAAACATTGGGATCATGTGAATAATTTAATCATGTGAATTACAGCTCTTGCTCTGTTGCAGTTTTGAAGCATCTTCCCAAAGACAGCAGTAACTGTGAGGAGCTGAACCCTGAAGCTCATCCTTGTTTCCTGGGAGTGTTTACTGTCCTGAGCACTCCCTGACTGATCTGGGCAGTGCAAGGAGGGGAGGCCACAGGCACAAGGATTTTATGGCCCCTATAAAAGCTGCACACAGCTTGTCCTCCATTTGCTGCTGTTAAATGCAGCATTTGGGATCATTGAGTGCTCTGATTTATGGGGAGGCAGCAACTGCATCTATAATAAACATTCTAAAGGCTGAGTTGAAGAGCAATCCACTGCATTTATTTGGGATATAAACACTTCCTGCAATGCATGTGGGAATCAGCCCGGGCTGAACTCACAGCCAGAGCTTCAAGGTCACAGCCAAGCTGGAAGTGACTGGGGAGAAAGGTAAATATTGGGAATTAGCAAATGGAAAACTGTCTTTCTGTCCTGTTAAATACTCTGGATGCACGGCTGTAATTTCTTACTCTCTGATAAAGAGCCTGGTGTTCCACAGAGTAGGATAAATACAACCCCAGGCTCCTTTTAGCTTTTCCTCCCAAAGTTATCAGTTTTATCTGGATAGAAATGGTCTCCCAGGAATTAGGGAACTGGAGGTGGCTCTGCAAGGTCAATTATCTTTGAGCTCCCTCAAGTGGCAATGAAACCTTGGAGTTTGGCACTGGAGCCCTGGAATTTGTAATAGAAATCCTTGTTTTTTACAAAACCCCTGGAGTTTGTCACTGGAACCCTGGAGTTTGTCACTGAAATCCTGGAATTGGTCACTGCAATCCTCGAGTTTGTCACTGAAATAATCGAGTTTTTTATGAAACCCCTGGAGATTGTCACTGAAATACTTGAATTTGTCACTGAAACCCAGGAGTTTGTAATAGAAATCCTCGAGTTTGTCACAGAATCCCTCAAGATTTTTACAAAACCCTTCGAGTTTGCCACTGAAACACTCGATTTTTTTTACAAAACCCCTTGAGTTTGTCACTGAAACTCTCGAATTTCTTACAAAAACACTGGAATTTGTCACTGAAATCCCTGAGTTTGCCACTGAAAGTCTCCAATTTGTTGCACAACTGCTTTTCCAAGGAGGCCGTGTAACTTGAGACCGTGTTTTTCACAGGGGCTGTAGTAAACTGAGGTGCTCGGATTTCAAGGAAGCGACACCAGTTCAGTGAACGTGACTCATGCAGTGACAGCATCTCTTTTGGCAGGTCTCTGAAAAGGCGAGTGTCAAGTGAAATGAAGCGTTTGATGTGCAAGAGGAGTTTGCAGCTGATCCACAACATGACACCTGCATGTTTTCAGAAGTTGTTTTGACTTTCCTCTATGGTTCCTTATCAAATTCATGGCAAAGGGAACGTGGTAAAACTCAGCCCTTTGCTTCCTACACCTTGAAAAGGTAAATAAATCCTGTGGCTTGAATCACAAGTGGTTTTGCCTCATTAAGAGCACATTTTATTCAAAAAGAGTCTATTTTAATCAGAAAGCAATTGATGTGCACACAGCATCCAGGTCATTTTTGGTGCAAGAAGGTGAAATTTGATGGAAGACTGGAGCTTTTGACAGTAAAAAAGCAGCTTCTCACATCACCACATTACAGTCCAAAAAATATATATTTATCACACTACTGTTCTAAGTTTTGTCAATAGCAGAACTCAAAGAAACTGTATTCACACAGCACAGTCTTCCAACATTCTACATCCAGCATTCATCTGAATATTTGCATAAAGCCAATAATAGAACATACAGTTGTAACAGCAGGATAACAACAGTTATAACAACAGGAGTTACAAAAACAGCCGAGTGCGGGCTGGGTGCAGCCTGGCCTCAAACTTCATTTACACTTACATTTACATGTGGACTTACACTTAGTTTTACTTAAAATTACATTTACACTTGCACTCACATTTATACTTACATTTTTACACTTACACTTAAATTTACATTTATACTTACATTTTTACACTTACATTTACACATACTGTTACATTTACACTTACACTTAGATTTACACGTACTTACATTTACACTTACACTTTTACATTTACACTTATATTTACATTTACACTTACATTTACACTTACTTACATTTACAGTTACATTTATACTTACACTCACATTTTTACACTCACATTTACATGCACATTTACACTTGCATTTATTTACACTTACTTACACTTACATTTACACGTACACTTTTTACATTTACATTTACTTACATTTACACTTACATTTTTACATTTACACATAGTTACATTTACACTTATATTTACATTTACACTTTTACATTTACACTTATATTTACATTTACACTTTTACATTTACACTTATATTTACATTTACACTTACATTTGCACTTACATTTATACTTACACTCACATTTTTACAGTTACATTTTTACACTTACATTTACACTTACATTTACACTTACTTACATTTACACTTAAACTTTTTACACTAACACTTACATTTACACTTATATTTACATTTTTTCTATTTATTTCACGTTCCCACTCCCGGGCCCCCTCGCAGGCCGCAGCCCAGCGCTGCCATGGCAACGGGGTCACGTGACGGGCGTGCCCGCCACGTGCGCGGCCGGTCACGTGACTCGCCTCACGTGAGGCGGGCGCGATGGCGGACGAGCAGCGCGCTCTGCTCGGCGCTGAGGGC
>JAOTQZ010000480.1:23738673-23759159 GCA_026546895.1 Pogonocichla stellata | reverse complement strand
TCATTATCCCATTATCCCATTATCCCATCCCATCCCATCCCATCCCATCCCATCCCATCCCATCCCATCCCATCCCATCCCTGCCTTTGGGAATTTCCACTGTCCCAGTGTCCAGCCTGGCCTTGGACACTTCCAGGGATCCAGGGGCAGCCACAGCTTCTCTGGGAATTCCATCCCATCCTTCCCCACCCTCCCAGCCAGGAATTCCTTCCCAATATCCCATGGAAATCCCACCTCCACACACAGGTCCTTCTGCACTTCCCTGGATTTTCCTTTCTTCCCCTTCTGAAAGTAGGAATGATGTTTTCCCATCTTCATGGCTACTGCAAAACTGCCTTTTAGGCTTTGTTTTGCAAGGAATTTGAGGTTCCCACAGATCCCCCACAAGGAGCCACATCCAGGATTTCATTTTCTCCTGGATAAATCCATCTGGAAATGACCCAGCACGGGCAGGATGAGACAACTTCAGCTTAGTCCAATATTGGACAGAGGCAGTTCAAGAATTTCATTTTTAAATATCTGGGAATGTGTTCCTTGACATTTGGGGGAGGCTGTGGGAGGCATCCAGGAGCATCCAGGAGTGGGAATCCCAGGCAGAGCAGTGCTGGAAGTTCCCAGCAGGTGTTTCCACACTAATGACTCCCTGGGGAGGGCAGGTTGGAGCAGGGGGAGCCAGCTCAGCTCTGCCTGTGCACTGGCATTCCAGGAGAGCAGAGCCTCAAATCCTGGAGCTGCTCCCCATCAATGATTCACGTGTTATTTACAGGAGCCAGTTCTTGTGTGGGTTTAGTCAGAAAATCAGGTTTTAGTGCCAGACCCCTGTTAGGCCCAGTTTTAGTCAAAAGCCTTGAACAACTCAGCACCTGGGCTTGGTTTGGTGGGGGCGTCAGGGCACAACACCCACAGCACAGCTCCTGGTGGAGCATGAGGAGCTTAGGCCTGGCCTAAGGACACACAAGGACTGGCTTAAACCCCCTTGGCTTTGCTAGGAGACAGATGTGGCTCAGGAGGAGCTGCAGAACAGGTGTGTGCCCTGGAGAGCAGGGTGGGATGTGACCAGGAGCTGGGAATGATGAGGAGCAGCGGGGGTGGGATGGAGCACCCCATTCCAGAGGGATCACCCTGCTCCAGAGGGACCATCCTGTTCCACATGGATCATTCTGTTCCACAGAGACCATCCTGTTCCACATGGATCCTTCTGTTCCAGGTGGATCATCCTGCTCCCCATGGATCATCTTGTTCCAGAGGGATCATCCTGCTCCCCATGGACCATCCTGCTCCCCATGGACCATCCTGCTCCCCATGGATCATCCTGTTCCAGAGGGATCATCCTGTTCCACGTGGATCATTCTGTTCCACATGGACCATCCTGCTCCAGAGGGACCATCCTGTTCCACAGGGACCCTCCTGGTCCAGATGGATCATCCTGTTCCAAATGGACCATCCTGCTCCAGAGGGATCATCCTGTTCCAGAGGGATCATCCTGCTTCCCATGGATCATTCTATTCCACAGGGATCATCCTGTTCCAGAGGGACCATCCTGCTCCAGAGGGATCATCCTGCTCCCCATGGACCATCCTGCTCCAGAGGGACCATCCTGTTCCACATGGATCATCCTGCTCCACATGGACCATCCTGCTCCACATGGACCATCCTGCTCCCCATGGATCATCCTGTTCCAGAAGGATCATCCTGCTCCCCATGGATCATCCTGCTCCCCATGGATCATCCTGCTCCAGATGGATCATCCAGTTCCACATGGATCATCCTGCTCCCCATGGATCATCCTGCTCCCCATGGATCATCCTGCTCCCCATGGATCATCCAGTTCCACATGGACCATCCTGCTCCCCATGGACCATCCTGTTCCCCATGGACCATCCTGCTCCAGAGGGATCATCCTGCTCCACATGGACCATCCTGCTCCACATGGACCATCCTGCTCCCCATGGACCATCCTGCTCCCCATGGATCATCCTGCTCCAGATGGATCATCCAGTTCCACATGGACCATCCTGCTCCCCATGGACCATCCTGTTCCCCATGGATCATTCTGTTCCCCATGGACCATCCTGCTCCCCATGGACCATCCTGCCCCTCCCTGCTTTGTCTGGATCACCCCACCCCAGCCCTGACAGACCCAAGATCCCAATCCCCAGGGCTCCCAAAACAGCAAATCCATGGTTGAGTCCAGCAGGTGGGAATATCCTCTGGGAAAATGTGGTTAAAGCATCCCAGCCTGCTGAGATTCCACGTGTGGGTGTGTGGGGCTGGCTGGGTGCTCAGTGCACGCTGCAATCTCAGGTCCCACTAATTAGTAGGGTGAGAAAAATTATCCCTTTGGCTTTGTGGATTTAATTCCTGATCTAATTCCTGGGTTTAAAAAAGGTTTCAAGAGGGTTCCCAGGCAGTCCTGGGAATGCAGGAACTCCTGGATTTTGGCTGCTTTGAAATCTTTGCACAAGTTTAGGCTCAGAGCACTGACACTTTACCACGAGCTTGAAATCCTTGGAATTCCCTCTGGAAAATGGATTTTTGGCAATGATAGGGAAAAACCCCTTAAGGAATTTATTGATGTGCCTGAAGAGCATCATAAACCCCAGCGAAGCCACTTGGATGCAGATTTGGGATTGGAATTGTGCATAATAAAATTCCATCGAGGATGGAACGAGCTGCTTGGAGTTTGTGCTGGCACCTGGGTTTATTTATGTAAAATATAAAATAGAAAACAGAACATAGAAAATAGAATCTATAAAATAAAATGTAGAAAATAGAGTCTATAAAATAGAATATATAAGATATAAGATATAAGATGTAAGATATAAGATATAAGATATAAGATATAAGATATAAGATATAAGATATAAGATATAAGATATAGAATGTGTAAAGTAGAATAAAAAAATAGAAAATAGAATCTATAAAATAAAATATAGAAAATAGAGTCTATAAAATAGAATATATAAGATAGAATATAGAACATAGAAAATAGGTTATAGGATATAGAATATAAAATACAGAAAATAGAGTATATAAAGTAAAATATATAAGGTAGAATGTAGAATATAGGATATATAAAATAGAATATAGAATATCTAGAATACATAGAATACATAGAATATATAGAATATAGAAAATAAAATCTAGAAAATATTCTATAGGAGGTAGAATATGGGATTGCTGTATTTCTGTGGCGCTGCCCACAGCCACGCCGCCCTTCCCCTTCGGACCCAGCGCCGCTCCTCGCTGCGCTCCCTGCAGGGCAGCGCTCGGAGCGGCCCCAAAGCCGCCCCTAAACCCGAATTTCCCTCGCTCCCAGGGCTGGGAATGCCAGCGGATCCATCCTGCGCTGGAGCCGCGCCAGGAGTTTCTCATCTCGCTGCCTGTGGGCTGCTCGCTCTCTCTCTCTCTGGCTCTTCCCATTTTTTTTTTCCCTCCCCTCTTTCGGAGGTTTTTTCCTGGTGCCTTTCGAGCGAGCTCTACCCCAAGGTTTGCAGCCTGCTGCTGTCGCGCGGGAGCAGCGCCGGGAGCAGCCGCGTTCCTGCCGCCCTTTCCCGGGAAACTTCGGCATGCGGCTGGTAAGGGATGGAACTGCCGCGGGAGCGCCCCGGGCTCGGCCCTGGGATGGAGCAGCTGCCCCGGGAATCGCTCAGGGAGGGGATGGAGGGGTGCGGGATCCCCGCCGGGGCGTGGGTGCGCCTCGCCAGGCAGGGATGCGCGGGCAGAATTCCCTAAGGAATCTGGGATCCGCCGCTTCTACCCGCGGAGAAGGAGGCTGGGGCGAGCGCGGTGCGATTCCTGTAAGTTTATCAAGGGGATTTAAGGTTGGGGGATCATCTCCGGGTGATAACAATTCCAAACAGCCCTTGGAAAAGATGCCTGAGGATTCTCAGCGATTCTCGGGCAGCGGCCGTGGCAGAATTTCCTTGGATTTCACCGCGTTTTTCTTTCGACTGTGCAATTACTGGGGGTGGGGAAAACGTGGCTGTGCTTCCCCGGGGGGGAACAGCCCGAGGCTCGGAATTCCGCAGGGATTTCAGCTCCTGGAACAGCCGGCGGCTCCGTGCAGGGCTCCTGGAGCCGGGAGCTCGCTGTTTGTCAGCCTGGAAAAGCTGATCCCGGTGAAGTCATCCCGGGAATGCTGCGGGACCAATCCGGGCTCTGGCAGTGGGCAGAGGGCTGAGATAATTCCTCGGGGCCGGACTGATCGGATATTTTTGGCGTTCCTGCCGGAGCGCTCGGAGCAGCGCTGCGTTGGGCATCCAGGACCCTTTCCCAGCTCGCTGGAGCGGAATTCCCTCCGGAGCAGCTTCCAGAGGGTTCCTGCCATCCCAAACTCCATCCCCTCTGCACTGGGCACAGACATCCCACGAGGCTTTTCCAAACCCCATTCCCAGGATTTTCCAAACCTCATTCCCAGAGCACAGAATTCCCACAAAGCTTTTCCAAACCTCATTCTCAAGGCACAGAATTCCCACGAGGCTTTTCCAAACCCCATTCCCAGGGCAATCCATCGGGATGTGATGGATGGGAGTGATATAAGCACCAGAAGGTGGAAATAAAACAGGGAGAGACACTCTGGAGGCAATGCAGGGAGCTGGGAATGGCTCCTCAGGAATTCCAGGGGCAGGGAGCTGACCCTCAGGTGAGGATCCATCCTGCACATCCCATTCCTCACGGGAGGAGGAGGCTGAACACGTTGGGATTGATGGATCCTCCACAGCCTGAGTGGGTGGCTGGAAATCAGCAAATATTGAATTCTCATTTCTCCCAAGCTGAGATTAATCTGAGCTTCTCTGTTTTCCAGGATAACCTGTCAGGCAATGGAAATTCATTTGTTAAATTGCACTGGGGAAAAAAGGCTGCGTTAGGAATATCTTGCTTACCCAGAGCTGAATTTATTTGGATTCCCTTTGCTGATTCAAGTTTTTCAGCTTCCCAAAAGGTTGGAGAAGCTCTAGAGGAGTCTTATAAATAAAATGAATCCAGAAGAAATTCCCTGAGCTGTAGGTACTGGGGTTCACTTCATGTTCCCAATGCAGCACTGTCAAATATCTGGAATTATGTCCAACACTTTTGTCCCCTGCTTTCCCTGACTATTCCAAGGCACAGACAGAATTTGAGTCATTTCCCTGCCTTAAATCTCTTAAAACTCAGATTTTTTGTCATGAGGCTCCTGCAGGTTCCTGCTCTGGCAGTTTGGGGATTCCTGGAATCCCAATAAAACCAGGGAGACTCATGTGCCCAAGGGCTAAAGCCTGGCTTTGTGTGCAAAGCTCGTCCAGACCTGAAATACAGGGACGAGATCAAATGCCAGGGAATGTTTGTACTTCCAGCAGCTTCCCTGGATGCCACAGAAAACACAGGAATAAACATCAAACTGGTTGGGATGAGCTCTCTGAAGGGGAAATTTTCCTGTTTCAGGGGACCTGCAACTATTTCAAAGACCTGTGGCTCTCAGTGTCCTGATCTCAGCTGGGAAAACACAGCAAAGCCAATATTCCATATTTTCTGCAGCTGGAAAACCCGACTGCAGCTCCCTGAGCACTGGGATTCAGGTGGGCAGGAGAAGTGGGACAGCTCCAGGTGTTGTCCCAGATTTCTGAGTACAGGGGCTGGACCTGAGCTCCAACTCACTCCTCTACAGCAGGTTGGATGAGTAAACACAGGGTGTAACTACAGAGTAAAATCACCCAGAGAAAACGTGGAAATGGCTCCTGAAATGAGGATCTTGGCTGGGGTTTACCTGGAGTTTGGGCAGCTCTGCTCATCCCAGGTTTTCAGCAGGATCTTGCTGTGGGGACGTTTCCATTTAGTGGGGTCAGAGTCTTTGAAGTGTCTAAAGAGAGAAGTTAGGGGAAAAAAAGCAAAGCTAGGAAAATATCCATGAGGAAAAGGAATTCTCAGCTCTTCCCCTTCTGTGTGGGACCTGGAGATGGGACTGGGACAATCCCTCATTTAAAGGGATGTCAAGGGAGTGGAAACAGAGCTGATGCCAGAGTGGAAACAGGAAAACTGGGGAAAAGTGGGAATTTGAGAACCAGTCTGACACTGGACTGGGTCAGAGAACCCCACTGGATGATCCAGGCTGAGCTGTTGGGAACAAAGCACAGAGGAGCTCCCGTCCCTTAGGAATGGGAGATGAAATCCCAGTTCTGTGGGATTTAGGAATACCCTTGAGGCCTTTCCCAAATTTAATAATTTCATGATTGCCACTGAAGGAAGCAGGATCTGCTCTCCCAGCTGCAGGAATGCTGCCATTAGGTTTGTGTGTAAACCCAATTACACCCTCCAAGTGTTTTTTGCATTTCCCTTGTTCATGATTAATTTATTTGCCCTCAGTTTCACCAAAAATCCAGCATTTTCTGTCAGGTTTCCCTGAATCCTGGTGTCACCTGCAGTTCTTCCCCCTTGCTGCTCCTCTGCTTTTCCCACATAGATAATAAAAGGGATTTTTGGGAGCTCTGGGAAGCTCCTTTCAAGCTGTGCAAGTTGGGCTGATTTAATTCCTGAAGGCTGCACATCCACATCCTGATATCCAGGCAGAAAATTCATTTACATGCCATGGATGGCTCAGCCACCCCTCAACTGCTGGCATTTGGTCCCTGCTTTGGAATGTTATTTACATTTATTAAAAAGCAGTTGGAGAATGTTCAACTTGGTGCCTTTTACAACAATGTGGAGCAGCTGCTTTCAGAAAGACACAGACAAGGGTGTTTTTTAAATTAATTTCCTGGTAATCCTTTAAATTCCTTCAATTATCAGGTATTTAAAGTGGTTTTTATGTGCTAATAACTGAAGGAGAAGTATGGAGTGTTCCATTTTCCCAGGTGCCTGAACTTGAGGGTGATTTTAGATCATCTTCTGTCTTGTTTTCCCTCTGCACAAAACATCCCAGCTTTTATCCCATCCCTTTCCTCCTCTCCCTGAGGAGTCTGATGAGGCCAGCAGTGCCTGGCAGGAATTTTCCATTGGGCAGTGACACTGTTGTGGTGCTCATTGATTGGAATCCTGATGGAAAATGTCAGAAAATGTTGCAAAGGGAGAGATGCCAAAGGAATCTGGGAATGCTGGTGGGGTTTAGGCTCAGCCTAAATGAGGGAAGGTGTCTTTGTGAGCTCCTCTCAGGATTATTTTAGGTCACTATTCCAGCAGCTGATTTGTATCAAACTCCTCATCCCAAAGTTCTGCCTACATCTAAAAATAAACCCCCAAATTTGGTATAATTAAAATTAAATCAATGTTCAAACTGCAATATATCCTAGACAAAACAAACCTGAATTATCCATTAACAAGCACAGTTGCTGATGGAAAATTGTCCTTATAATTCAGTGTGGGCACAAAACAACTGATTTTGAAGTGATTGTGACTTTGTGCAAACTCATCTTTCATGGAAAAAGGGAAAGAGAGGGAATCTGTCCCTTAGTCCAGGAAACAGCAGCAAATGGATGTCACTGGAGCAGGGAATTTCATGGATGCTGTGCAAATGAAAAGCTCTTTTCTCCTCGGGTTTACGCTTTGAGGGGAGGATCCTGGGCGCTGTAATTAAAGGTGGAGCAGTGGGTGGCGGGTGTGATTCCCACTGAGGAGCCTCTGGGAATTTTCCCCGGCAGAAAGTTGATGGGAATTCACCATCAGGAGAGCAAACACATCCACACCGGGCTGGGGGGAAGGGATTGCACTGGGAGCAGCCTGTGAATACCCCAAAGCAAACTGGAATTGGAAATCTGGCTTTAATTGTGTGGAACTTCAGCCCCTGCATGATGGAGGTGCTCGCTGCCTGGGCAGGAATTGGCCTCACGTTTGTGGGGCCTGTCACAACCCCACAATAACAGAATTCAGGAATTTAGCATCTGACATTTCTAAACACGAGCTCTGACAGTGGAAATGGGGCTCAGGGAGCCCAAAATTAATTTTTGCTCCTCTAAAGGGGAGAGAAAGCTGCAAACACTTGGTGCAGAAATTAAAAGGCATTAATTGAGACATAAGACACAAAAATGTTTGAAGACATTGACTGGCTCAGGATGCTAACAGATAAAACCAGCACTCCTTTATTTTGTTTTATATATTATATTATTTCATTATATATTATTATTATTTTATTATATTTTAAAATTTTAAACTTTAAGTTTTTTATTATGTGATATCATATGGTTTTATTTAAACCATATATTTATAATTTTAGTTTTATTATTTAATTTTGGAAGGGTTTTTTATATGGTTTTATGTTAAATGTAGTGGTTTTTTGGGGGATTAATATTTGTTAGCACAGAAAGTTTAAAATTTTTAGTGACTGGGGCTCTAACAGTGTTCCATGTTTGCCAGCACATTTCTGCTTCCATCTCTCAGTTGTTCCTGGCTGTATTTTGGGACAGAAACTTGTGTTTGGTAACAACTGGAGCCTCTGGAATGTGAATAATTCATTTTTGGCAGGAGGCTCCTGTTGCATCCCAAGTGACCAGGACATTTGGGATCAATGTGTGTGCTGGGAATCCCAACGAGGGGATTCTGGATCTCAGCCTGGTTTCTGGGGCTGGAAAGTCGGGAAAAAGAGATTCACCCACCATGGATTTGTTTCAACCTTCTTGAAACACCCCAAAGTTGTGTTTGTCCCTTGGGAAAATCCAATTTTGTCACCAGGAGCTCTCCTTGACCTCCTCACTCCAGAGCAGCCACTGAGCTACTGGAGCTCACTGGAATTGTGCTGCTTGGAGCACATTCCCCTGGGAATTATTCTTTCCATGAGGCAATATTTGTGATTTCAGCTCTTACCCGTGCCATGGCTGAGCCAGGGTTTTCCAGAGTCACCTGCAACTCCTGGGCACTGCCCAGCCCTGGCTGTGAGGAGCTGGAAATCAAAGCCCCGGGTGTGTTGTGCTGTAATTCATGCCAGAAAGCAGATTTAAATTATGCAAATTGCTGTCTGCACCAAATCTGCCATCTGGAAAAAGTTCTGCATGCAAAAATCTGTTGGGGCAAGGCAGGGGAGGAGGGATCATTGGGAAGGGAATAAAAACAGGATATTCCCAGAAAATTGATTCCCTGCTCCAGTCCAGTGGCAAAGCTGCTGTTCTGTAGGAGCCAGATTAATACAGTAGGGATAAAATAATTCTTTAAAACGGCTTTGGAGCTGGAAGAATTCCTTGTCAAGATGGATAAAATGCAGGTAAGAAGGGAAAGGAGGAGCCCAAGGGAAGGGGGAACACCCAGAGCTGGAGACAAGCAGGGATCAGCAGTGAGAGGGTGGGGCTGAGAGATCTGGCCTGGAAATTTTGGGGCACAGGATAAGTCCTGGAGCCACCCAACATGGAATATTTCTGTAATAAATGGGATTTGGAGAGGTTGAAGCATGCAGGATTTGCTGCCTCTCTGGTGCTGGAGATCAGGGGAAAGTTCTTCCCCCAGAGGGTGCTGGGCACATTCCCAAACCTGCCTGAGCTCCAGGAGCCTTGGGACACTCCCAGGGATGGCCAGGGTGGGGTTGCTGGGGTGTCTGTGCAGGGCAGGGCTGGGCTGGATGATCCTTGTGGTCCCTTCCAGCTGAGGATGTTCCAGGATTCTTTATTTTCCATCAGAGCAGAGCTGTGTGGTTCCTTCTCTCCCAGAGCTCCCACGGCAGGAGGCATGTGCACCTTGGAGTTACACATCACCCCCTGGGCTGAATTTTCAGGGCAATCCCTCCCTTGATGAGCAGGAATTTCCTTTCCTTGTGCCCACAGGATGCCCTCATGTCAAACCCTGCAGAGCCCTCTCCAGAAATCAGTGTTGGTGGGGTCAAGGACTTGTGGGACTCCTTGGAAAGGCAGAGGTTGGTTCTGCACACATACAAAACCTATTGGCTCACCAGGCCCCTTTCCATGTGTGCTCTCAGCCCTGTTTGTGCTCAGTTCGTGTCCTTTGCCACCAGAGTGGCACGGGGAGTGTTTGGGGACATCCTGTGAAGCAGAGCAGTAATTACAGAAAGCTCTGTCAGGTTTTACTCTCTGCTCCTGCAAAGGATGCTGAGCACGATGCCAGGGCTGTGGGAGACCCCTTGCTGCCTGCACTCCCATTAACTCCACAGGCACGGCCTTCATTTGGAAAAATAACAGTTGGAGGCTGTCAGGGATGCTCCAGAAAAACCCTGCCAGCTCCTGCTGCAATGCAGACAGAAAACAAATGGTTCCCATTTCAGCTTGGCACGCTGTAACCCCACTGAGCTGACTTCCCAGGATAAATTACTGCCATGGAATTGTTGTCCCACAAGCAGCACGAGATCCTATTTAAAAAGCAGCACACATCCCTGTGTATTCCTAATTATTTGTGTGATGGAGGAAGAAACACTTCAGTGCTGGGTTAGTTTTGTTCACCATCCTCATAAGTGAGCTGCTTTTCCTCTTTCTATGGAATTGTTCTGGTAGATGGGATATTGGGAAGGAATTCCTGCCTAGGAGGGTGAGGATGGATGGGATGGAATTCCCAGAGAAGCTGTGGCTGCCCCTGGATCCCTGGAAGTGTCCAAGGCCAGGCTGGACAGGGCTGGGAGCAGCCTGGGACAGTGGGAGGTGTCCTGGGGGGAATTGGATGGGCTCTAAGATCCTTCCAGCACAAACCATCCTGGGATTCTCCAGCAGGAGAGCTTGGCTCTCAGCAGCTCCTCAGGTTGGGATGGCACAGCTTTGCAGTCCTGGTGCTTTGGTGTTTTGTGCTGCTTTCTTCTGTCCATAAAAATGGATTTTCCAACAAGGAAGAGATCACTGAACCAGGGACCCACTTGATACTCCTGGATTTAATCTCTAAATTTAGGGCTCGTGTTTTATGGTGGCTTCAATGCTTTACATGGCATGGAGAACCATGCCCTTCAAATTCCCCCATCCCAGCTTTGTGTCCCAGCACAGGGGTGGAAGGGATGGAATTCCTTCCTGTGACAGGAATACAGAACCAATAAATACACCCAGACACCCCAGCAGCCGCAGCATCCCTGCAGCATTCCCAGCACTGAGCCCTGCCTGGCTCCCAGGGATCACAAAGCATCACCCAGCTGCCCTTTCCTCCCCTCAGCCAGAGCTGATCTCCCTGCAGAGCCTTTCCTGTGATTTGACCTTTACCAGCTCCAGAATCCCTGACAAAGGCAGCAGCAGAGCACCCAGCACCAACATTTGTATTTTTTCAAGGCAGGTTGTGACAGATCCCTCCCGTGAACGCTGCAGCTGCCAGAGCTCCAGCCCAGCATTAAAGCAGCATCTGCAATGTGACATTTCCAGAACATTTCCTTCCCTCCACACACACAACCCACAGGGATGGACTCCCAGTGCCTGTTTGACCTTTTCTGCTGCTTTTCACTCCATGAAGCTCACTCCTGTGACCTCGGTGCAGCCTGGCAGTGCTTGTGTGTTGTTCCAGTGGTGCTCCTGACATTCCTGCAGCATCAAACCTGGCAAAAATGGGATGTCTCACTCTCAGGCTCGGCTGTGAAAGGTCTTTGGTGTCACTGTGAGCTTTGAAAATTAAAAATGTTCTGAAAGCAGCTGGGAAAGAAGAGATTTCATCAGTGAGATGCTGCCATGGGGGAGCCCAGGGGCTCTGCCTTGCTTTTGGATGGCAGAAAAGTTCAAAGCTCTGGTGAAATGAGTTTCTGTCCTTTCTGCCCCTTGGATGGAGGAAGGATGGAGGGTTTCAAAGGAAGGGTTTTGTTGTTGCTCTTTCTGACATTGGAATTCAGTTTTGGTCTTGGAAACCCAAAGCAGAGGCTCCTTCCTGGCAGAGACTGCAGGGAGAGCAGACAGAGAGGGAAGGGGGGTTTGTGTCATTTTTGGGGGTTCTTTTACTCAGAATAATTATGCAGCACTTTGGTTTAATTTGGAGAAAGGTCCTGGAAGGGCAAAAAAGCTGATGTAATTCCCCTCCCCCTTCCTGTGGCCAGGGCCTCTTTTCATTATCCCAGGTTTTGTTCGTGAACGCTGGGATTTGATTTGGTTTTTGATCTGTTCTTGTGATGTCTGGGAGCTGAGACCTTTAATTTCCTGTCCTGGTGGATTTGTCTTTGAAATCCTCCCAGGGATGTGTGTTTGCAGGAAACTGGGACTGTAAAGAGGCACCAAAAACCTCAGGCAGGGAGGACAGAATTAACAACCCAATCAAGCCACTATTGTTTAATTCAGTTCATTATAAGCCGACCCCATCTGACTGAATTAACTGAGGATGCTGCAGGTCCTGGGGTCACCTTCACATTTCCAGCAAAGAAATTCAGTGGAGCAGCACCAGCTGCTGCAGAAAACCAGGATTTTGGCTCTGTGATGGAAAAATCCAACTTCCCTGGAAAGGCTCAGCTGGGATCATCTGCTCTCAGACTCTCAGCTGAGCAGCACCAACAGAAGTTTCATCTCCCAAGAACTTGTCAAAAAGCTTGAAATAGGCATAGTTCAGTCATAATGGGGACTCCCACAAACCCAGGTGGGGTTTTAATCATTATTTTGTGATTATTTTATACATATTTTTATAAATGAGTGGCAGGAGAGTACTCCAGAAAAATCAGAGTTGAGGCTGGGAGTTGTGTGGCTGCCTGGGTAGGAAAGCTGGGAGGAAACAAAGCTCTTCCAGCTTTTCAAGATGGAGCAGGCACTGGCATTAGAAGGAAGAGGAATTGGATGAGGTGTGGAACGAGTTCTCCTGGCAGCTGCTGCGAGCTGAGGAGCAGGATTAGGGAAGCAAAGCTCAGTTTTACTCTGCCTCCAGCATTTGTGATTAACTTCTCCTGCCTCTTGTTCTGCAGGGCAGTGAGGCTGCAAAATCCAAACCAAATTGCTCTGGAGACAATTTCATTTCCAGTGCCCGTTAAATCCCAGGATATTTCGTTGTCAGAATGAGGTTGATGGGAATGTTGGGTGAGCTGAGGGAGATTAATTAATGGGATCTCCATTAATGCCGTGGCCGGGGTGGTATCTGGAAATAAAGCCCCACCTGCCTACTTTGTTCAAAAATTGAAAATATCCCAAGGTTTCTCTGGAATTCAGAAATCCAGCTCTGCCCCAACATCTCAGCACTGGAGTCACATTCCCATGGATTTCCCACAAAAGTAACCACAGCAAAGCTCACTTGGGAGTTGTCTGGGGAGCAAACTCAGGAGTGCCAGAACAAGACTAATCCCCCTCTGTGTTTTCTCTAATAAAAGGGAAGAACACTAAATAATTAACGTCAACAAATGAAAACTAATTTGCCAATTTTTAATTTTTCCCCCATTGAGTGATCCCTGTTGATGAATAATTCAGCAACCAGAGATGAATACAGAATGAAAGGATTTCTCTGGGGTCTGCTGTGCTCTCTGAACATCCAGGCTAACTGTTTAGATATCCATATAGACTTTTTTCTTAAAAGAGTAGAAAATAACCCCAGAGAAAACAGCATTCAGCAGGAGCCAGGCAGGAATAAAGAGAGCTGCAGCCTCCAGAGGTTTTCCCATTTCCTTCTAGACCTGAGATCATTTGTCTGAGGCTGTTTGTGAATTATTCATACCAAGTGGAGCTCTTGGCTTTCCCACACTGAATGTGACCAGTTTCCATCTCAGGGCTTCCTGTGCTGCTTTTTTTGTTTGCATTTCAGGTTTTCCTGGGATGCCCTTTATCCCAAGGCCCTGCATCCAGACCCTGCTCTGTGCTCAATGCCCAGCACTTCCCACAGCTGTGGGAATGGGAAAACTCAGGAGCTGAGAAACCTTGGAAATGATGCTGTGGTTCTGGAGTGCGACCTCCAAGGGGAAAGTGTTTGTTATTTTGGCTCTGGTTTGATTTTAAGGATCCCAAATCCCTGTGTCAGATCAGCAGGAACATCCCAGTCTGTGGAAGTGTCCCTGCTCGTGGCAGGTGATGGAATCGATGGGATTTAAGATCCCAGTTCAAAACCCTTCTGCTTCAGCTGCCACTCAAAACCTGCTTAGGTCTGGTTGTGTTAAATAGGACTGGGAAAACAGATCCAGGGCTGGGAAAGCAGACCCAGGATTGGAAAAACAGATCCAGGATTGTATAAACAGATCCAGGACTGAGAAAACAGACCCAGGATTGGGAAAACAGATCCAGATTTGGGAAAACAGATCCAGGATTGTAAAAACTGATCCAGGACTGGGAAAACAGATCCAGGATTGGGGAAACAGATCCAGGACTGGGAAAACAGATCCAGGATTGGGGAAACAGATCCAGGACTGGGAAAGCAGATCCAGGATTGGGGAAACAGATCCAGGACTGGGAAAACAGATCCAGGACTGGGAAAACAGATCCAGGATTGGAAAACAGATCCAGGATTGGGATGAACTTCAGTGTTCAGGCTTCCTTGGGGCTCCATGCCCCACCAGCCTCCAACATGAGCAGCATCTCCTCATCCCATGGACTCTGGGGGCAGCCTCATGCCATGGAATTCCAGACTGGTTTGGAGGGAAGGAGAAGGAGAGGAGATGAATTCCACCTGCAGCTGAGTTTCCTTGGCTTTCCCTGCTGCTGGGCCCCAGAGGCACAACTTGAGGAGAAGCACTGGTGGCTCGTTGCTGTCACTGTTCCCTGGCCCTGCTCAGCTTTGGGAGGAGCCATCCCAATGTTGGTGTGAAGTTGTCCCAAGGTTCCTGAGGACCATCCCCATGTTTTTTTGCTCCAGGTGAAGAGTGGTGCTGCCACACACGGATGCAGTTGCTGAGCAACTGCCTGCAATTAAAAACATCTTTGGAGCCATCAGTGGTGTCTGAGAGAGGAGATTTCAGTGTCTGACCGGAGATTTCAGTGTCTGAGAGAGGAGATTTCAGTGTCTGACAGAAGATTTCAGTGTCTGAAAGTGGAGATTTCAGTGTCTGAGAGGGGAGATTTCAGTGTCTGAGAGGGGAGATTTCAGTGTCTGACAGGAGATTTCAGTGTCTGAAAGTGGAGATTTCAGTGTCTGACAGAGGAGATTTCAGTGTCTGACAGAGAAGATTTCAGTGTCTGACAGGAGATTTCAGTGTCTGACAGGAGATTTCAGTGTCTGAGAGTGGAGATTTCAGTGTCTGAGAGTGGAGATTTCTCTGCTCAGCTGCTCTGGAGCCTCCTCCTTCCCACCTGTGCTGCTTCACCTGCAAAGTTTTGCAGGGATTTTCTTCTCCCCAGTGCTGTGATCTGTGCATGTGTCCAGAATCCTGGGGTCACTGAGCCTGGAAAAGCCCTCCAGGATCCAAGCAGTTGCCCAGTTGTCACTGGAATTCTCCACATCAGGAATTCCTTGGACACCTCCAGGGATGGGCACTCCAAACCTCCCTGGGCAGTTCCAAGGCCTGACTGCCCTTTCCATGGAGAAATTCCTGCTGATGTCCAGCCTGAGGCCGTTCCTCTCCTCCTGTCCCTGTTCCCTGGGAGCAGATCCCAATCCCAACCTGGCTGTCTCCTCCTGTCAGGGAGTTGTGCAGAGCCACAAGGCTCCCCTGAGCCTCCCCCACTCCCCAGACTCCTCAGATTTCCTCCTAAAATCCCAGGAAGAAAATAATGTAGAATTATTTTTTGTATAGATAGGATTGTTATTTTTACCTTCTGATTCCCAAACTAGTTCATCCCTCTTTTGTGAGAATCACAGACATTCCTCTGTGCTGAAAAGCTGAAAATTGGATTAATAGATTTCCTTTCAGTTTTCAAACACTCCTCTGTTGTTGCCACTAAAATTAACAGGCTCAGGAGCTATAAAAAGAGCTTCCTGCTTTTTCTGGGGAAAACTCTTTCCCCTGGGAATTCAGAAATGGATCTGCCATGTGAGATTTCCCCCTGCCTTCCCCTCCCTGCCATGCTGGAATTCACCCTGCTTGAGTTCCAATCTGCTTGCATTCCTCTCCAGAGTAATCCAGACTCAAGTGTGTCGTGCAATTAAAGCAATAAAAAAATGAAAAAATATAAAATTAACAAACCCCAGGATGCTGGGTATGCTCAGGCTGAAAAATAATTAATGGATAAATGGAATGAACACGTTAAGGACTAGGAAAAACACGTCAGGTTGCTCTGAATGCACTCCTCAAGCTTCCCAGGATTTTTTTTCTTTCAGTGTCTCCATGTCTGGAGCTGCCCAATCCCTGTCTATGTCTGTATCCAGATGAAGGAGGGAAAAGAAACCCCAGGATGTTTCTCAATGTATTTGTTTAACCGGGCTCAGAGAGGCACTGAACTCATCCTGGGCTCCAACAGGAGCGTGGATCCCTTCCAGTTTAATTCCCTGGAGCTGGATGACTCTGGGCTCAAGCTTCCCAGGATTTTTTTTCCCTCAGTGTCTCCATGTCTGGAGCTGCCCAATCCCTGTCTATGTCTGTATCCAGCTGAAGGAGGGAAAAGAAAACCCCAGGAAGTTTCACAATATATTTGTTTTAACTGGAACTCCTCCTGGGCTCCAACAGGAGCGTGGATCCCTTGCAGTTTAATTCCCTGGAGCTGGGTGGCTCTGGGTGGGATGTGGGGATGTCCCTGTCCCCCTCAGTGTCCCTGCAGTGTCCAGCCCCTTTTCCACGGGCTCAGCACCACGGGCAGCTCCATCAATCCCGTTGCGAGCAGCGCCGATCAATATCCCACGGTTAATGAGGCCCAAGTGAAATTAGGATCGATTTCCTGCCTCCTCCTCCTCCCGACGATGCGAACTCGCCGTGCCCCTCCCAGAGCTGCCTTTGATCCCAGCTTATACAGGCACTGCCCAGCCGTGTTTCATTGGGAATAGTCAAAAACATCACAAGCAATTTCGGCTTTTGCTTTTTTGTTCTCTGCTCAGTCTTCACCCCGGGGTTAATAGAGAATGATGTCAAACACCAGGAGTGATTTGTGGAAGTCAGGCAGCTTTTGGCACCCTGAACTATGGATAAAGTCAATTGCAAATTGTTTGCACATTCTAAATTACTGTACCCAGCTCTGGAGGAGGCTGGAAAAACTGCCAGGGGGAAAATGTGGGAGGAGGAAAGGTTGTGTGCTTATCTCTGAACTGAGCTGTGCCTCAAAAAAATTCCGTTTTTTAAAGCCAAACCTCTGTGCTGAACGCCAGGAATGGATTTTTCCTGGGAATTATCATGGATGTGGGGATTCCCAGCTCCACGTCTGCCATGTTAAACTGGTGCTGCTGGAACAGGAACTGGTGCAGACTGGAAATCTCTTCATTAAGAGTCTGGATAGGTTTTGATTGCAGAACAAAGATTCTGGAAGCAGGGGCTGGAGCTCTTCCCGAGACCATCTCTGGAATTAAAGACACCCAAATGGGAAAGAAAACATCCCTCTTTTACTCTGTGTATTATTTTTGCAGCTCTCTGATATGTCCTTTCAAACTCCTGCTGGATTATCAATAAATTATCAGTTTCTTTGTCGTTATTATGGATTTCTAAGTTTGAAATCTCAGAGGTGACACTCGAGGGATTGGTTTTGTTTCAGGGTTGACTCAAAACTTGGTTTGCCTTGAGGCTGAGAGGGACTGTCCAAGGGCTTCCCATAAAAATAAAAAATATTTTTTCCTCCCTCCTTGCAGGAAGAGCTCAGGAGGCTCCAGCACACCCTGGAACAGGTCAATGATGGCAAAGACTCACTCCAAAGGTAAAAGTGCCTTTTCCAAAATATCTCACCCATGAGAAAGTGAAATGCATTTCCCAAGGTGTGAAACCTTTGCTGAGGGACCCTCTTTGTCACTGACAATATCCCAGATTTTGCCTTTCTCCCACAAACAATCCTGTTTTTAGCTACAAGAGGATAATTTCTGACAATGACATCCTTGAGTGCCCAGGAAAGTCTCAAAGTAACTCCACAGGTTGGGGTCTGCTCTCCCAAATTCCCTGCTGAGAGCTGCCATTCAATCCATGCTGCTGCTCCCACCCAAGGCAGTGTTCCCAGATGCTGGATTTGGATATTCCAGCGTTTTCAAATTGCTTCCTTCCAGCCATCAGTTCCCAGCAGCAACTCCTCGGCCATCATTTATTACAAAGAATTTATTCTTCACCCCCCACGTGGCTTTTGCTGCAGTGACTCATTTGCTGCCAGCATTCCCATTGTTCCTTTTCCTCTCCAGCTTTTCCAGCGTGGCCGTGGGGATGGAAGTCAATTTAGCAGGAATATCTGTTAGATTTTCCAGGTTTGTTTTTTTTAAATTTTATTATTATTTACAGCAGCTCTTTTGCTGGCTGGGCCTGTCCCTAGAGCTGAGAGATTTAAAGCAGGGATTCAGGCAGGTTCCCACTGGAAAACTGGATCCAAATTCCCGTTTTTTTTGTTGGGAGCTGGACACAGAATTTCAGATAACTTCCTCCAAAGAGAGCAACACCTTCTGATCAGCAGCTCTTGTTTGTTCTTGTCCAGATTATGGAATTCATTCACATTAATGTCAGGCTGGAATATGTTAAACTCATTTCTTTTTCTTTCCTGTAGCCATCAGCTCTCCATGGACGAAGAAAATAATATCCAGGAATATCCTATCAACCTCCAGCCCTCGGAGTCCAAAGTGAAAATGTGAGTAAGGAAAAGTGCTGGGTCTGCCCTGGAATGCAGCTGAGGGTGTCCAGTTCCTGAGCTGCAGGATCCACACTGGATCCATCCTGGATTTCTCTGAAACTGGATAAAAGAGCTTCCAATTAGCAAATTAATTAAGTTTTCTGTGTTTAAGCATGTGGAGCTGAGAAAATTGAGGTGGTTCAGCCTGGAAAAAAAAAGGAAGGCTCCAAGATGACCAAATGGTGGGAATGGGGTGGGATTTATGTTCCCTTCCCACCCAAACCATCCTGGCACAGATCACAGAATCACAGATTCTCTTTGATCCCAGTTTCAAATGTTAAACACCAGTGTTGCACTAATTCTGTCATTCCCTCTGTGTAACTGAAGCATATTTGGGAATCATGGGATTCTTCTGTGTGCAGAGAAGCCAGAGGAGGGAAGGGCAGCACAGAACCTTTTCCCTGGTGTTTTTCCCACCCAACATCAGTTTCCCAGGGATCCCCTGGAAGGAGCAGCCCTGGAAGTGCAGAATTCCTGCTCTGCGGGGGGTGGCTTGGGAAAAGTGGGATTTCTTTGGGAATGAGCTCCCGAATTCCAAATGCCACTGAATCAGGGAATGATGGAATGGTTCAGGTTGGAAGGGACCTTTAAAGACCTTTTAGTCCAGCCCTGAGCAGGATGGTTTCAATTAGGGCAGCTTGTCAGCCTGATTTGGGGTGTTTTTAGGGATGGGGCATCTCCCACCTCGCCACCCTCATGGAAAAAAATCCTTCCTCATATCCTAAATCCACCTTCTATTCAAATTATAGAATAATTTTAATTTTTGCTGTACATTACATGATATGGAGTTTTCCCTGGGGTCAGTTATTTTAAAAGTCTTGATTTTGAATAATTAATTTTGAATAATAACTTCCCCATGTATTTATCAGAGTCCAGGATTCCTTTTGGAGCTTCTCCCAGCATGGATCCTCCAGCCCTGTCTCCATCCAGCAAACACTGCCTCACTTACAGGCCATTCAAATATTAATGCATATTAAAATATTAAAAGGACATGAAGTTTCAAATTAAAACCTAGTGTCTTTTAAGCTCTTAGTGATGCAAATAAAAGCCAGATGAAAGAATCCATTTTCAGGGAGCTTTCTAGGAGGGTAATTATGACCTAAGCTCAGTCTATTCTCCAGCTTAAAAGTAGAAATAAATGTAAATATAAATATGTAAATATAAATATGTAAATACTGCTCATCCCAGTGAATAAACCTTCAACTGCTTAAAAATCCTACAAGGAGCTAATCCTATAGTGAAGTTGTGGATGCTGGAATTGTTCCAGGCCTGGCTGGATGGGGTTTGGAGCAATTTGGAGTAGTGGAAATCATCCCTGCCCTTGGCAGAGGATGGAATGAGATGACATTTTCCAACCTAAACCATTCTGGATTCCATAATTCCATGATACTGCTCTGGCTCTCAAATTCCTGTTGTATCTGAATTATAATCTGAAATGAAGTATAAAATAAGATGTAGAAGGTTGTTAATTCCTTTAAGGTGACAAATGGATATTTTTATTCTGATTGCAGGATGTAGGACAAATTCTGAGTTCTGGATGGCCTCAGCTGAAATCACTTCCATAGGTTTTGGGATTGGGCTGGACTCTGAGTAACATGGCAGGAGTTTGGAACCAGATGATCTTTAAGGTCCTTTCCAAAACAAACCACACCAGAATTCCCTGATTCTCCTTAATAAATATCCTCAATTATCCCAGTGGTGCCTCATACAAACCCTACAGAGGTGATCCTTATCCAGATAGGAAAACAAAATGCAGGAACCCCCAATCCCAATGCTTTGAGCCAGGGATTTGAACTGAAATCCTTTGTTCCCTCAGCATCCAGCGAGTATGGCATGAGCACCTGCAGCACCAGGAGTTGTCCCCATCCCCGGAGCTACGGGACAAGTACAGCCCATCCCCAACATCCCCAACATCCCCAACATCCCCAAAATCCCCGAAATCCCCCAAATCCCCAACATCCTCAACATCCCCAAAATCCCCAACGTCCCCAACGTCCCCCA
>JAOTQZ010000480.1:23721038-23738546 GCA_026546895.1 Pogonocichla stellata | reverse complement strand
ATCCTCAACATCCTCAACATCCCCAATGTCCTCAACATCCCCAATGTCCCCAACGTCCCCAACGTCGCCGGCCTCGGGCAAGATGAGCAGATCCATCAGCATGAGCACCTTCTCTGACAGCAGCACCTCTGTGAGTCCGCCTGCAATTCCTCCTTTTTCCTTTGCTGGCTTCCTGTCATTTGGGATTAGTGAAAGCTCAGCTGTGGGTTCACTGGGTTGATAAAGGGTTAAAAAGGGATTTGTAGGTGTCTCAAATGACCTCCAGGCAGAGATTCCTCTTGTAGGCTGATCAGGATGTGACTGTGGATATCAGAGCTGGATTTCAACAGATTTTGGAGGTGTTCTTGCTGGGAAAAAGGTGCTCCCGAGTGGTCTTGTGTTCCCAAAACCTCAAATTGTGGTGCTTTTCATGCAAAGAAATGCAGTTTCTTGGTTGGTTTGTTTCTCGTGGTTTCTTGGTTGATTTTTTTGTGTTGTTTTGTTGGTTGATTTTTATATTTGCTAAAAGACACTTTGAGAAGTTGATTTAGGGGATCAAAATTAAATTTGATTTTGGGATAAATATTCCACCTTGACCAGTGGTAAAAGCTTTCTCTTTTTAAGGTGACCCCAAATAAACCCCAAATACAGATCTCATTTTTGGAATACAAACAGCTCCGTGGCTGTCTCTGAATTGAGATTTTTAGGTCAATAAATAAATAAATAGAGTCTGGAAATGTTGCCTTCAGCTTTGTGACAGAAGATAAGATTTGATGGAATTACAGACTGGAGTACATGGAATAATTCAGGAATTCCAGGAGCAGGAATTGCTGTGGTGGGGGGTGCAGGAAGTATCTCCCTGCTCTTGAGGAGGGAACAGGGTTGGATCCTCACTCTCAGTGACTCTTGCCACTCACAGGACAGCTTTGGTGGCTTCTGAATCCCTACAAAAATCTGGGAATCATTAGTGGTGTATTTCAAGATTAATAAATTTAATTCTCCCTTGAGTTGTGTGGAGAGTTAGGAAGTTGCAAAGTCGGAGCGATTTTAATCTCATCAAGCCCAAGGCACTGATCAAACAGAACTTTTCCACACTAAGAACTCTGATCTTGGAATTTTGGGGATAATTTGACTCTGGTTGCCAGTGTTGATCCAAGTGTTGATCCAGGCCCAAAGTGAAGCTGTTTGCAGCAGGTTTATTTTGGGACATGGTGCTTGACAGAATTTAATAAAATATTCCTGAGGGTGCTGCTTTGTTTTTAGTTGGGAGCTGGAGAGCAGGAGGATGAAGTGGGCTGGAATATTGGGTTAGACACTGATGTTCCATGGATTAAAGGTTTGGTTCCTTTAATCAGAGCAATAAATGAGGATATAAATGTTTATCTGCCACTGGAATCTGCTTCCAGCAGAGGTCCCTCGTACCCTGCGCAGGGACGCTCCCGGGCGCTGCAGAGCTTCTCCAGCACTAACCTCGTTTGGAAAACGGCACTTTTGGGATGTTTGGAGTTCAGGAAGGGCAGCTGGGAGTTCTGTATTTGTGGGGAGAAAGTGATGGCTCCAACCCCGAGTGTTTGTGCGGTAGAACACAGAGCTCCCCTGGGAGACAACTGACAGAACAGGTGGGATGTCAGAGCTTCAGGGATGAGATGGGAAACAGAGAATTCTCATTTTTCTGCTGCTTTGTAGCAGAGAAAGGTTTGTGTGTGTGCAGTACAAACAGTTGTTTAACTCTTGGAAAAGATCTGTTATTGATCACTGATCAGATTATAGGATGAGGAGCACACAGGCCTGAGCTATGCTGTCTTTGTTTGCTTTTGTTTTCCTTTTGTGTGATAATTTTTGCTAAAAATGGATTAGAAGACAGACATGTAAAAGATTTGAAATAATGTACTTTCTTGTAAATGTTTTAATTTTTGTTACCATGTAGGAAAGTACTGAAACTTTTCTTCCTAGATGGGTTTCTGCATTTTTCCTCCAAAATCATTGAATGGTTTGGGTTGAAAGTACCTTCAAGCTCATCCCATCCTAACCTTGCCATGGCAGGGACACCTCCCACTGTCCCAGGTTAATCCAAGTGCTGTCCAGCCTGGCCTTGGACACTTCCAGGGATCCCGGGGCAGCCACAGCTTCTCTGGGCACCCTGTGCCAGGGCCTCCCCATCCTCCATTTCCACCCTTCAGATTTCCACTCCTTCAGCTTGAAGCCATTCCCTTGTTCTGTCACTCCAGTTCCCAATGAAGTCTCTCTACATCTTTCTTGTATCCCCATTCAGATTGTGGGAGGAGCTCTGAGCTCTGCACACAAGCCCCTCTTCTCCAGGCTGAATAACTCCAACTTTCCCAGCCTGACTCCATAAGGGAAAATCTCCAGTCCCTTTATCAACTTCATGGCCTCTTCTGGATTTGCTCCAACTGTTCCACGTCCTTCTTACAGTGGGGACAGCAGACGTGGGTGCAGCATTCCAGGAAGGATCTGGGGGAGAATTCCATTCCCAGGAGGATGTGTTAGCTCAGGAGCAGGAGCCCTGCAGGATGCGGTGCTGGGCTCGGGCGTTCAGCGGGGCTTTAGGAATCATTCCATGTCCGGAGGATGTTCAAGCTCAGCTCACACCCTGCTGGGCTGCCGGGGGAAGAGCGGGATCCCCGCGGGATGTGGTGCGGGGCTCGGGCATTCAGAGGGGCTTTAGGAATCATTCCATGTCCGGAGGATGTTCAAGCTCAGCTCATACCCTGCTGGGCTGCCGGGGGAGGAGCGGGATCCCCGCGGGGTGCGGTGCGGGGCTCTGGCGTTCAGCGGGGTTTTAGGAATCGTTCCCTGTCCGGAGGATGTTCAAGCTCAGCTCACACCCTGCTGGGCTGCCGGGGGAGGAGCGGGATCCCCGCGGGGTGCGGTGCGGGACTCCGCCGTTCAGCACCGCGGGCAGCGGCGGGGCCGGGGCTGCTCAGCACCGCGGACAGCGACGCGGTTCTCCCGCTCCTCGGCCGGGACTCGCCGCCTTTAACGCGGATCTACAACCAGTCCTGTCACTCCTGACCTCCCATCCTGGCAAAGCACCTCCTAAAAATCATTGGGATGCTCATGAGAATGGCACTAATTGATTCTGTAAAATTCCCACTTTTTTTGTCTGAGCTAAGTGCTCCAATAGGCAACTTTCTCCCAAGAAATGCTTTTTCTTAGAGGTGGAAAAACACAAACAGGAATGGTTATTTCTCCAGCCTTTCTCCACCGATTGATGCCACAGAAATGTCCAGTGGGGAAAAGAGCCAGGATTTAATTCCTCTGCCCCAAACCCCAGTTTGTTTGTCCTTCCTGCCCCGTGTGGTACCTTCAAATCTGGGACTTTTTTCAGTGAGTTATTGAGGTTTGATTCTAAAACATAACAAAACCTCTCTGCAGCCTTTGTGTGTTCCTAGATCTCCCAGGAGAATCCCATTTTCCCACTGGTGTCTGTGGCATTCCCAGGTGTGTTTTGTACCTGCAGGAGAGATGGGAATTTGAGGGAGAGGGAAACTCAATGTATGGGAGGCAGTGAAATCCTAACAAGCAGTGGGGTGTTAATAAGGGGAACATTCCCTCATTCCTGTGAGCCTGAATTCCCAAATCCATGAGCAGCAGAAGAGGGAACCATCTGATAAATATTTACAATGTGATTTCTGTATAATGTAAAAATGCAAATCTTGTTCTTGAGCAGCACAGATGGAAACATAATTAAAGATGAGGGAGACAAATCCAATGGAGATGAAAAGGCCTTAATTAGAAATCAAATATTTGATGGGTTGGGGAGAAACATGAGCACTGATGAGGCTGTCAGATAACATTTGGGATGAAGGAAACATGGAAAAAAATGTTGTTTTCAATCCCTCCCATTGGCTTTGGATAATCTCAGTTCTAAATGTGAGCAGGGAATTCACAGTGCTGTGGCCTAATATGGAATTTGTTTTCTAAATGGGTTTTTAATGGAGAAATAGTTGTTGAGTTTGTGTTTATTTGTTTGTGTTTATTATCATCCCAAATGATTATCCAAGTTTAACTCCCTTACAAATATTATCCTGTGGGATTTTAACTGCTGGGATATAAAAGGACCCTCTTGATCCTTTCTGCTGGTGGGAGCAGAACACCAATAATTTTTCTTTTTTTATGTTGTGTGTATTGAAGGTTGGGTATTGATGTGCTTATTGATGTCAGTTTGAGTCCTTGTGGTTTAGCAGCAGCAAAATCAATCCAGAAATGATCTTGGTTGATGATAAAACCACTGATAAGACATTTCTGATGATGGTTCTGTGGGAATTTTCAGCTGCTTGAGACACTTGAGAACAGTTTTGTGGTTTCTGGGGTGGGTTTAGCTCTGTGAAGGTTCATGATGAGATGACTCTGGTGGGTATCAATGAGAGGTCTGAAAAATAGTTTTATTTATGTCCCACTTCAGGAAATTGGGCTGGATCCTTTACAAATCCTTTCTAAGCTGTTTCTATCTACAGTATCTCCCTTGTTCCCACAGCAGGGAAATTCCACAGCCTGCCTTTTCCACAAGCAGGCCCCAAAATGAAAATAATATTAATGAATTAATGAATGAAATAATATTAATGCTTAATTAAGTGGGGGATGCAGAGCAGATTTGCACCACCACAGAAAGTTCTGTGGGGGTTTCTCTGCAGCCCTGTGACAACACACTGAAAATCCAGAATTTCCTTTGTCTGAGGAACTTCCAAGGGGAAGCTTTGGGTGTTGATGACTCAAGAGCTGGGCTTGGATGGGGAGAGGACACAGCAGAGCACAGCAGTAATTCCTAGGAATTATTGGGAATGCCAGGATTTGCCAAATCCAGAATAACAAAGCCTTTTGTTGCCACCCTTCCCAAGCTGATGCCAGAGATCAAACAGCTCAGTCCAGTTCTGGAGCAGTGCAGGAAATGGGAGTGGATTTGGAATGGGAAGGAAAGACTGGGAATGGTGGACATGGAATTATTTGAGACTGGGAGATTTCCAACCACAGGTTTCCCCCAAGGAATTATCTTCACTGGCTGGAATGAATTCCATTTTTGTGGGACCAAAAAAGAGGGGAAAATGTAAGAAATTTCAGTAATGGACAATAAAGTCATGATTAGAGTAGGAGGAATTAGATGTATAAAATATATTTAATAGAAACTTACTGGGATGGAGGGAAAATCCAATGGAAATTGTCCCATTAAATGATTTTATTGGCTCTATCACCACTGAAATGTGGCAGCAGCACTTTAATGGGGTCTATTACAGAACAGTGGATCTTCCCAAATATATCCAGATTATCTCCTCCCAAAGGGCACAGTATTGATTTCTGCTCGTAAAATGAATTTTCAGAGTAAATACACCAGAAAAGTACATTTTTGTGGGAATAAATGTGATTTGAGCCATTTCACTGCTTGGAATTTAAGCAAATAATAATCATTGTTCTGGCTTTTGGGAGATTCTGACTCTGCTTCAATAACTCCATATTTGGAGGCAATTTTCCACCTGTGAAATGACTTCTTAAGGTCAGCTACAGGTTATTACGAATACACAAATGACATTTTAGGGAATTATTTAAGGAAAAACCTTATTTTCTTTGGGAATTTCTTCAGGGGAGTGAAAATTTCACACTGGGGGTAAAAAAATCCATTTTCATTTTAATTTTAAATTCTGTGTTAATGGAGATTCCCACATTGGAGTTATTCAGGTCTTCAACAAAACCTGATCAAATCCTGTGTTAATGGAGATTCTCATGCTGGAGTTATTCAGGTCTTCAGATTTTCTCCCAACCCTATCTCTCATACCAATAATTTTTGGCAAAGCCACCCTTTAGCAAAGGTTTTTAAGAGATCTAAGTCCAGCAGTGGAGTTTGGGGTTTGTTCTGGATTATTCTTTACTTCCCTGATTTATTTGATTGATCTCTTGGTTCTGCCTTTTTTTGTACTTCTTCTGTTCTTTCTCCCTTTCCTTTAAAGTATCAGCCTTTAGGAACCCCAAAATTCCCCCAAGTTCTTCTGTCCTACCCATCTAACAGTGAATTTTGGAGGGGTTTCCCATTTCCAGTAAGATTTTGCTGAGCAGTGCCAGGGTCACCTCATACCCCTCTGATGTCCTTACTCGTGGACTGTGCTTTAAATTTTCCTTCAGTGGTAACTTCTGAAATTCTGACCTTACTTTGCCCTTCTTTGCCAATTAAATATTTTTCCTCCTGTTGGTCAGGGCAGGAAAATGCTGGGAGCTGAGCACTTCCCACCTGGGAACACCAGAGCCAGAGGTGAACTGTGGAATTTTCCTGTGGTTTATTTGATCAGACATTTTCCTGCTGTTCTGATAACCCATTCCGTGTGCACACCAATCCTTCATTATTTGCAAATTTAGGAGCTCTTGTTTTTCCAGCTAAACCCTTGTTTAAAAACCTTGTTTAAACCCCAGTTCCTAATTAAGGCTCTGCTTTAATTGCAGTAATTCTTCTCTGAATGTGGAGCTTGGAATATGCTGCTCCAATCAGAGACCACACTTTGGTTTTTCCAAGGTATTTAAAATTCCGTCGCTGTCCCAATAAACCTCAGCCAGTGGATTATTTCTCCTGGACAGACAGTCCATCCTTCTCCTGGGGGTTTTATGGACAGAGTGTATAAAATGATAACACAATGAATGGGCCATTTGCCATCCTCTACCAGCTGCTTAAATCAGCTGCTCCAGACAGGAATTCAATACAGGAGAAGCTGCTCCAAATGGATTTTTCAGGTACAAGGCATAACAAGGAATTCCAGGAGTATTCTTGATCCATTGGCACCAAAATAGCTTTAAAGACATTTATGGGCCTTCAATAAAGATGCTTTCAAACCATCTTCAGAATAATAAAATTGCCTTAGTGCTCTGAGGAGCTCGGAAGAAAATCAAATTATTGTTAGATTTGATTATGTCAGTGTCCAGAAATCCCAGATATTGGATAAAATCCGCTGAGAAGCAAAAAGAAAATCTCATTCAGGGAGAGAAAGGAAGAGAAGGTTTTGCATGCAGGAATTGAATATTCCCCTGTAATTTTATTTTTATGTAAATTATGTAAATTAGATGAAGATGTCATAATATTTCCCGTGCTGAATTCATGCTATTTATGAACACTGCAGTGCTGTTTCCCCCTCTCCTGTAAAAACCTGCTGTGCTTCCCAGAAAGCTGGGGATTTATCTCCTCTCCTGTGTTTAATTTTGCAAAATTAGGATGCAAACTTCAATATGAAATCTTGAAGCCAAATTTCAGGAACAGATTTCCTATGTCGAAGGAAATAGAAGGAGAATATGGAGGGGCTGTGGAGAATTCAGTATTTTTGGTGCAGAGCTGTGGGTTTTGGGATGTAGAGAAATTAAATCAGGCTGCCCAAGCCGTGGTGTGTTCATGGATTCACCATCCCTGAAACTGTTCCAAAAATGTGTGGATGTGGCACTTGAGGACATTTTTTAGTGGAGAATGTAGATTGATGGTTGGACTTGATTTTGGGAGTCTTTTCCCACCTTAAGGACTGTGATTCCATGAAATGATGGTTTTAGTGTCTCTCCCAGTGCTGATAATTCTGCTGTGGCTTCCTGCCCCCTTGGGGCCCATTTTGATGTTTCTCCTCCTGACTGCCAAATATTTCCTGGATTTTCTTCCAAAATTATTCTGAATTCTCTTTGTAGGGTGGAGTTCTGTGGGTGGCTGTAGGGCAGGGCTGGACCTTTGTCTGTCCCTTCCCATTTCTGGGGGAAAAAAAGCCCCAAACCTTTGACTGAGCCCTAAATCTCCTCTAGGACAGCTCAGAGGAGCTGGAATTTGCAGGTACAAATCCCAGTCTGGCTTTTCCATGTCCCAATTCCCATTCCACTCCTTTAATCCTGATGAACACTTCTTTGTGAAGCCCATCTGCAGCAACTCCTTCATTCCCTTCTAGTGGAACAGATGTTTTGCTGCTCCTTATCCCAAAAGAAAGGGAATTGCACAATTTTGTGCTTGGATTGTGACCTTTCCCTCAGGATTCTTGCTCCATCTTGGAGAAATCCTTGGGAGGGCATTGATTCCCTGCAAATCTGAGCCTGACTCATCACATCATCAGAAATCCCCAAACCCTGGATGCTGTAAAAATATCCCAGAGTTCCTTAAATCATTTTCCAGGAGGAGTTTAATGATCCAGAAAATTAAGAATATTCACTTTTTTTTTTCAGAGAGGAGATATTTTAATTCCAAATGTTCCCACTTAATTTCCCTCCGAGCATAAACTCAGACCTTCTGTGGCAATGTCCTTTTAGCTGTCCTTGTTTTGGGGATTTATCTTTTCCATGCCTTTATTTTAAACCCTCATCTTTGACACAAAAAAAGATAATTACTTCATGTATTAGAGGCTGTGCCCACCATGAGATAATCATGGCAAAGCAATGAGAGGCTGTCACTGACTCCTCTCTCCATGAGACAGGAATTGCAGAGCTGCTGGATGTCAATGGATGCATTTTCCTGCAGCACTGAAGGGCTTTGTTTGACTTTTTTCAGCACCACTGTCCTTTGTTTCCACACAATGGAACTTTGTCTGCTGGAAGGGTTGATGCCAATGGTGGAAAAGATCCTAAAAATTCATGGAATTTCTTTTGGGATACACGAGCCTCAGTGAATGTTTTATTACAGCAACAGGAGCACAAAGAGAGAGAAAGTTGGGAAGGGTTTTGCTTCGAGTGTGACAGGACAAATCAGGTTGGGGCAGGTTTAATTCAGCTAAATCTGAGTTTAGTCCCAAACTGGGACACTTCCAAGAGGGATTTTTTATTAAATGTGCAAGTATAAACTCTAAATTTATCAAATTTTTTTAAAAGTTGAATTAAAATTTTTAGCATAACCTGATGTTGGGGTTTTCCCACTTAATTAGGGCTGAACAGGAACCTGAGTATGAGATTGCTTTATGGTGTTTTTAATGTTCCTTTTAATGGTTTCTTTTAGTGTCTCCAGTCATGGAGCAGCCAAACCAGTGGGAGTGAGCTGTGTTTGTAATTCCAGCACTGGTTTGGGCTGGATATTCTGGATTGATCCATGTCAGAAATTTAGATGTCTAAAAGTGAATTCCCAATGTGTTGGAATTTTTGCTCCTCCTGTGTTTTCCTAGAATTCCAGGATGATTTGAGTGGGAATCCCATCCCACCCCCTGCCATGGGACACTTTTAACTGTCCCAGGGTGCTCCAAACCCTGTCCAGCCTGGCTTTGGACACTCCCAGGGATGGGGAAGGTATCCCAAAATGTTCTTTGTTTCCTTGGTTAAATAAATTCCTTGGAGATAAATTTGATTCCTGTGGAATTTCACTTAAAATTACCTGAGTTTTGGGAATTCACCTTGATGTAAACGGGAAATGTGGCTGAATCCTAATATAAATATTTCCGTATATGATGTAAGTTAAAATTGCATGATCCAGATGTTTTCTGTTCCATAAAACCTGGATGGGAGCATGCAAAACACAAATATCCAGTCTCCACCTGCATCCTGGATCCCTTGGAACAGGGATGCTGTGGATCAGTCCCTAAATGAGTCTCTCCCTGCCTCCACAATTTGGGGATTTATCAGAGCCTGACCTTCCCCAGGGACTGAAAACTCAAATTCCTCCCCTTCAGCATCTCAGTTAAACCGTGGGAAAGCCTTGCTTGGTCATTAGGATGAAGAATCCAGCATTGGAAATTGTTGTTTATTAAATATTTCCTGTGCACCTCCCTCCCAAAAAAAAAAAGAAGTTGGATTTTTAAATGTAGCTGGTTTGGGAGATCAGCAGATGGAGAAGGAGCAGTGAACTCCCCTGATCACAGCTGAGAAAATGTTTCCACAGTGACACTAAAATCTTAATAACCTGTCAAAGACACTGCTCAGGAGAGCTTTGGGATGAAAAATAGCTCCAAGATTTCCAGCTGAACAATGTTGGGTTCATTAAACATCCATCAAAACCCAAAGTGAAAGTTAATTTACCTCAAGTCTTGCTGCTCAGCAAAGCCAGGCCCTACTTTTTCATTTTCCAGGAGAAAATTGGGCATTTCAGCCATGACTTTCTGAGAACCCAAATTTGTGAGGAGCAAAATCCCGGTGGGGAAAGATTGGGAGTGATCAAATACTTGAAGGTGCTGTTAAATCTCAAATAAATGTTACCTCAACACAAAAAACTGAGGAAAAATTAAATAAGTAAAACCAGAGCCTAATTAACCCGACAGGTTAAATAGGGAAAATGTGGACAATTGGATCAGGAAAAACTGAACTGGTTTTGGAGAATCTGATGAGGAGAAATAGAAATCTGCTGGTGTTCAGGAGAGCCTGGACACCCAAATTGTTCAGTTTTGGGTGACCTTCAAGCAGCCAGACAAGCAGGAGCTGCTCCCAAGGCATTTTCTCCCAAAATCTGAACTCCATGCCTTCTCCTCTCACAGGTGCTGTCCCAAACTTTGCATTTTTCCTCACCCCTGCAGGTTGCTGTTGCTTTATTTTGGGGGAGCTGACGTGGTCCCAATAATAATTTTGGGGGTTTTTTAGGTTTGGTTTAAACAGGGCCCTGTGGAAGGAAAGGGGAATCTGAGTTTTGCTTTCCACACAATCCATCCTGTCTTTGAGGACAGAACTGGTAATGGCCCAGCCTTGGACAGGCAGGACAGTATTTTCTCCTGCTTTAAAGCAGGATTTTCTGGGAGAGTCAACATAAGGAATGTGGGGACACCCTTTAAGGAGTTTTTTGGGGCTGTTATGCATTTAAATTGTCCCATTATGGGGCCCTGCTCCCCTGGCTGCCAGTAAAAATCACTCTCAGAGAGCTATGGAGGCTCTTCCAGGAAATATTCCTGCTATTTCCCACTTAAATTGGTTGCTTATTTTAGGAAAACAATGATTTTCTCGAAATGAGGCAGCCTGAAGTTTAACCTTAGTGGGCAGATATTTCTTTGCTGTGATGTTCTTATCTCTTATCACAGATTTATTCAATAAATGAGTTTTTGACAACCTGATCAGGCCCTGCATGGATCCTGCATTCCTTCTCAATTCCTTCATTCCCTGCTCCTTCCAAACCAACACGAATCCCAATTTGTGTCCCCAAAAACCAGAGGTGGGGACACAACAATTTCCTGCAGTGACTTTTGTCCACAATGAATAATAAAAGCTACAATAGAAATATTAATGAATGCCTGTAATACTCAGTTCTGCTTCTAAAGGAATGAGAGAATTTAAACAGAAGATGGAATATTTAAAATATCCTAAAAAATATGAATACCTGGATCTACTTAAAAAAAAAATACAAGCAAAAAGAGGTGGATAAAACAAGAAAAAAGTGGGGAGGAAGAGTGAAAATATTTATATGAAGGGTTAAGACATTTCCATTGGCATTTACCTTTAATTTTCAGATTGATTTTCTTCCCAGGGCTGTGATTTCTCTGGGATGGAAGTTGGGTGTTAAATCAGGATCTTCCTTTAAATCCTTCCCCCTTCAATGATCCAGCAGTTGTCTGCCAGGCAGCTGATGGAATTAATGAGGGATTATTCCAATATTCTAGATTTGAAACATGAGACAACAACCCCTCCCTCTGCCCCCAGGAGATGGGACTTTTATTAGCAATTCCTAGAAAAGATTGACACTGGGAAGCTGCAAAATCCAGCTGCAAATCCAGCTGCAAATCCTCTTCCCAGGAATAGTATCAGGTAAAAAGTGTGGAACTCAAATACATTTATTTTCCCACAATTCTGCCAGATCTCACTTGAAAACTTTCTGTGCCCCTCACTATTTTGGCTGACAGGAGTTGGGGAATGGAAACTAGCAAAGAAAATTATTTTTTTTTTCCCCACTCTAGTGATAAAAAAGTCATTCAGCAATGCTGCTCTGAAAATTTCTTTATTTTTCATTAAATTTGCTGCTGCCACCTCGTATTTTGGGATCCAGGAGATCCCAAAATCTGCCCAGAGTTTGTGCTGCCATTGGATTTTTAAATTCTGTTTCCTGGGAGCAAAAGGATGAGAGAAGCCTTGAAATCCTTGATTTTTATTTATCCCAACCCAGTTCCAGGTGAGGGATTGGAGTACCCCAGGGGTGTCCATGGATAAATTTACTCCTGTGACCAGGGGTCAGCAATGTTTATGTGGTGTAAAATAAAATAGAGTTTAAAAAAAAATAAAATGAAAAACATGTCTCAAGACAAAATTTTAAAAATTTAAATATTTAAATAGATCTAAAAAATTTTATAAACATTTTAAAAATTAAGTTTAAATGAATGAAAAAAAATTTCAAAATTTAAAAGTGTCACCCTGGTCCATAAAACCAAACTCCAGCAAGGGAGGAATTCTCCCAAATCCATGAATAAATCCCTGATTTTGCTGTGTCACCCCTGCCGAGTTTGAATTAATTTAATTCATGGAATTAAAGCTGACTCCGCTTTTCTGAGCTCACCTGAGCCCCTCCCAACCCAAATTTATCCCTTTGCCAGAGCCCAAAATCCAACTCTTGTCCCAGCCGGAATTCGCATTGCCAGGAGGGATTTCTTTTGTCTCCCAGCGCTGATTTTATTGTCCTCGCTGATAATCTCTTGATTAGGCTCCCATCAGAGCTAATCGCTTGTTTCCTCCTGATTAGGGAGCCTGAGAAATAAATACGGGACGGGGAATCAATTAGGAGCGGGAGGTTGGGAATACCCCGCGTTCATTCCAGGGGAAATGCCACCGGGAAAAGCACAGCCCGGTGGCTCCAGGAATAAATTAATTAATGAGGGCTGATTTCAGCCACCTCCTGGATATAAATGGGGATAAAATCCCACTTTTAATGTAAAATTCCTATTCCGTCATTCCGTAATGGAGAATTTCAGAATTTCATTCCAGAGCCAGGAACCTGGGAATCCCCAGGGCTCATCCCTGTGGCTCCAGGAAAAATTTAATTAACAAGTGCTGATTTCAGTCACCTTGTGGATATAAATAGAGATAAAATCTCATTTTTAATGTAAAATAGGGATTGAAATGTGTCCTGAAATGCTGGAATTGCAGGACAGGGAAAGCAAGAGCACATTCCCTGTGCTCCAACATCTTCTATAAAGCAAGGAGAGCCTGGAGCTCCTCCTATTCCATCATTCCATGGTGAAGAATTCCAGAATTCCATTCCAGAGCCAGGAACCTGGGGCAGGAGGTTGGGAATCCCCAGGGCTCATGTCAGAGGCACCAGAATAAATTAATTAATGAGGGCTGATTTCAGCCACCTTGTGGATATAAATTGAGATAAAATCTCACTTTTGGTGTAAAATAGGGGTTGAAATGTGTCCTGAAATGCTGGAATTGCAGGAGAGGGAAAGCAAGAGCACATTTGCTGTGCTCCCACATCCTCCCCAAACCTGGGAGAGCCTGGAGCTCCTCCTATTCCATCATTCCATGGTGGAGAATTCCAGAATTCCATTCCAGAGCCAGGAACCTGGAGCAGGAGGTTGGGAATCCCCAGGGCTCATCCCTGTGGCTCCAGGAATAAATTAATTAATGAGGGCTGATTTCAGCCACCTCGTGGATATAAATAGAGATAAAATCCCACTTTTGGTGTAGAATAGGGATTGAAATGTGTCCTGAAATGCTGGAATTGCAGGAGAGGGATTGCTGGGCTCTCCACATTCGCTCCCCTCCTGCCTGATCCACTCATGCCTCCCTTCCCTCCCTCCCTGGAACATTAAGAAAGTAAAGAAAGCTGAATAAATGAAAAGCCCTGTGAATTATTTATCCCTCTGGAGCAGCTCTTCCCAGCTTTTCCAGAGCCTTCCCTCCCCTTCTGCAGCTCAGCTCTGCTTTAGGTTTATTTTAAATTATCCAAGGTTTCATTCCAATTTTAATTCTCCCCTGCTAATTAATAATTCATGGCATCACTTGCTCTGGAATCTTTTCTTTTCCAAGCAGGGATTCAGGGAAAGGGAATGAGGCTGATCCTACCCCTGCTCAGGCTCTACCACTGCCCAGGTGGGAATTAAATTCAGTTTTAAATTAAAGTTGTGGGTTTTTAACTTCTTGTTGTATTCCCCCCCACCTCCTTCTTGGTGTATTTCCCCCATTTTTCCTGTATTTTTTCCATTTCTTGTGGTATTTTCCTGACTTTTTAGTGCCTTTCCCCCACTTTTTGCTGTATTTGTCCTCCCACTGTGCTTCTATGTGGACTTTCCCAAGTATTTTTTCCTGTCTGCTCAATTTCTTCCCTTTAATCTCATTTTTGGGGCTTTTCCCCCCAATTTTTTGCCTTCTATGTCACCACTCCCATGGATTTTTTGGTTTTTTCCCTTTTTTAATAATTTTCACCCCATTTTTTTCTCTTTCTTCCATTCTCTCTGGGTGTTTTTCACTCCAGCTTTGCTCAGGAGAATCTACCCCTGCTGGAGGTATTTTACAGCAAAAATATCTTGATGATCTTTCCGTTTTTCCAACAGCAGATGGACCTAGAATGCCAAATTCTGGGATTTATTCCCTTTTTTTCTGGGATTTAGTTTCCTTGTTTTTGTTTGAGCCAGGCATAATTTAATCCTTGAAAATGAAAAATTCTCTCTTGAACACTCCTCACCTTTTTTTTTCCCTTTTAAACTTGAAGAAATTTTTTGCCTTGTGGTTCTTCCTGGAATTAATCCTTGAGGAACTGCAAAGGGAAAAATTATAGAAAATAAATATGTTTTTCTTTTAATATTTTTTTTCCTGAGGGAGGCTTGCAGGGAGTACTTTGTGTCCATTTTTCAGCTGTGCTGATGCATGAAAAATTCAAATTTACCTAAAGAAAGGCTCAAGGAGGGCATTGAGGACACCTCTCCTGGGATTCTCCTGCTCCAGGTGTCAGCCTGGATTTCCTGTCAGGATGCAGAACATCCCAACAGCTGCTGCTGCAACCTTCACAGCTCCTTTTAGTCCACTAAAAAAGGGAATTTTAAAAGTCAGAACAAGTTATGTAAGGGAATAACCACTGATGGGGGTGAGATTTCCAAGCTTTATAATGAAGAAGAGAATTATGACAAGCTGGAATTTAAAAGGCAGAATGGAACTAAGGGTTGGAATATTGCTCTGCAATTGATTTATTTGTTTAATAAAACAAATTTAATCAAGAAAAAGGGGGAATTTTTCCTGTCTTTTCCCACCATCCATAGAACCTGTGGAAAGGAGAAGTTCATAGGCAGATTTCAAGGATTGGTGCTTGGAAATGAATCCTCATTTTTGAGCTTCCTGTAATTTTCTCACTGCTAGAAATATTCCTTTTTTTTTTTTTTCCTTGGATAATCTCTACATTTCTATGACACTCCCACTATCCCAGGGTGTTCCAACCTGGCCTTGGACACTTCCAGGCATGGGGAATCCTTGGGGGAAATCCATTCCACACTCACAGGGAGAAATTCCTTCCCAATATCCCACCCATCCCTCTGTCACTGTGAAGCCATTCCCCCCTCTCCTGTCCTTTTCCAAGGGATGTGTTCACAGGATGGGAATGGGAAGAGCAAGGTGGAATCAGGGATGTGTTTGTTTGTGCTCCAATCTCATCAGGAATTAGCAGAAACCCATTAGGGAAAATCCTAATCCCATATTGGAAAGGGGGAATTAAGGGACCCAAGCAATTGTCTCTGCTTGGAGTTGTAGCACATCATGAACAGTTCATTAATTAATTAATTGTGAGGGAGACAGGGACAAAGTGGTTGTGGCTAAAGGGGGAGAAGATCTGAAAGAAGAAAAGCAAATTTTTATGGACAAAACAGAAACATCTGGGATTTTCCTTAATGCAACTTTAGCCTGTGCTGCTCAGGTTTTTGCTGAGCACCTCTGAGGAGAGCCAAGCTCTGTCTTCTCTGGAACCACAGAATATCCTGAGCTGGAAGAGACCCACAAGGATCATGAAAATCCAGCTCATCCTGCACCGGACCCCAAGTGGAAAATAATTGATTAAGGCAGTGAAAACCCAAAATCTGGGATGTCCCCAGAGCCAGCCTGCCCAATCCCAGCTCTGCTCACACAGCCCCCTTTAACACCCTTGTGAGGAGCAAATTTACCTTTTTGTGGATCAGAGATGCCACATCCAGGAGGCACCAAGGAGGGCAAGCCTTGTCTGTGGGGAGACTGTCCTGGCAGCCAGCTCATGTCCCAAACGACACTGAGGACACTGAATCCTGCAGGGGCACAATGAAATCAATGGGGAAAGGACTCTGAATCCTGCAGGGACACACTGAAATCAATGGGGAAAGGACTCTGAATCCTGCAATCAGATGGAAAAGGTCTCTACCAAAGGACTGCACTGGGACATTGCCCTGGGCCAGGGCCAGGGGCACAAAAAGTGACTGTGTCACAAACCTGAGGGCATTTTGAACTGGTTATTTGGGTGTTGGTATTTGGGATCTTGTGCCTTTTGCTTTTTCACTCTTCAGCTTTGGAAGCCAATGCTTTTGTCTTTTGAGAGGGTTTAAGTGTTACACCTTTTGCCCTGGCCCTGACCCATGTTTTATCCCTTTTTCCCCATGTTTTGTCCCTTTTGCCTGTATTTTGTCCCTTTTGCCAGTGTTTTTTCCTTTTACCCGTTTTTTGTCCCTTTTCCCTGTGTTTTATCCCTTTTGCCTGTGTTTTATCCCTATGCTCATGTTTTGTCCCCTTTTGCCTGTGTTTTGTCCCTTTTACCCATGTTTTATCACTTTTGCCCACGTTTTATCACTTTTGCCCATGTTCAGTCCCTTTTGCCCATGTTTTGTCCTTTTTGCCTGTGTTTTGTCCCTCCTGCCTAGGCCCCAACCCATGTTTCATTCCTTTCACCAGTGTTTTATCCCTTTTTGCCCATATTTTGTCTCTTTAGCCCATGTTTTATCCCTTTTACCCATATTTTGTCCCTTTGTGCCCATGTTTTATCCATTTTTACCAGTGTTTTGTCCCCCTGCCCTGCCCCCAGCCTACCTCTCTGCCCTCCGCCCTGGCTCTCCCTCATGGCTCTCCCTCATGGCTCTCCTCCCTCATGGCTTCCCTCACGGTTCTCCCTCGTGGCTCTCCTCATGTCTCTCCTCCCTCACGTCTCTCCCTCACGTCTCTCCCTCACGTCTCTCCCTCACGTCTCTCCCTCCTGCCTCTCCCTCCTGCCTCTCCCTCATGTCTCTCCCTCATGGCTCTCCCTCACGGTTCTCCCTCACGGTTTTCCCTCATGGCTCTCCCTGACGACTCTCTTTCCTCACAGTTCTCCCTCATGGCTCTCCTCCCTCGTGTCTCTCTCTCACGACTCTCCTCCCTCACGGTTCTTCATCATGGCTCTCCTCCTTCACGGCTCTCCTCCCTCTCAGCTCTCTGTCATGGCTCTCCTCCCTCACAGCTCTCTCTCACAGCTCTCCCTCATGTCTCTCCGCCCTCCCTGTATCCCTTCTGCTCCTTCCCTGCTCCCTCCCAGAGCCACCAGCATCCAGTCTTGCCCAGTTCCAACCTGGAGCACTGCCCATCCCATTATCCCATCCCATTATCCCATCCCATTATCCCATCCCATTATCCCATCCCATTATCCCATCCCAGTCCATCCCGTTATCCCATGCCGTTATCCCATCCCATCCCGTTATC
>JAOTQZ010000480.1:23643790-23654760 GCA_026546895.1 Pogonocichla stellata | reverse complement strand
TCCTAGTAAAGAACTGTTATTCCTAATTCCCCTATATTTGCCTGAGAGCCCCTTAATTTCAAAATTATAATAATTTGGAGGGAGGGGGTTCACATTCTCCATTTCAAAGAGAAGCTCCTGCCTTTATTGGCAGATACCTGTCATTCAAACCAGGACAATTAATTTGTTTTTCCAGGAAAGAATTTAATATGAATGATGTGTGACCTGGCATTTTGTTATTTTTAATTTCGGACTTAATCAAAACAAATATTTTCTGTTTGTTTTTTACAAAACCTGAAGTTTTGTATTTTGTACTATTTTATTGAAATTTTGCTTTTACCTCAAGATGCTGCTCTGCTTTCAAACCCTGCATCACCATTTCAACCCTAAACTTTATCTTCCTTATAAAACCCTTTTTTTCCTTATTTCCCGATCAAGAAACAGGAGAATTTTAAAAGTTGCAATGCCTGCTTTTACTTCTCCTGACCACAATTTCCTAAGGAAGGATGGAAATGGTTAAAATAAATATTATTTGGATTAAACTTTATAATTTTCCTTATAAAACCCTTTTTTTCCTCATTTCCCAATCAAGAATCAGGAGAATTTTAAAAGTTGCAAGGTCAGCTTTTACTTCTCCAGACCACAATTTAAGGAAGGAGGGAAATAGTTAAAATAAATCATATTTGGATTAAAAAACAGTTTTTACCTGCCATCTTTTTCATACAAGGTTTTTGGGAGAAGATCTTTATCCACATAAACTGTGTTGGGATAATACCAGACTGTGAATCTGGAATCCTGAATCCCACAGAGGATGTTGGAGGTGTCATTCCAGGCCAAACTTTGCACCATTGTTCCTTCATTTATCAACAAGAAATAATTATAATGAAGAAATAAACAGGTAAATAAATACGTATTTCCAGGAGAAACTTAAAAATAAAGGGAATTCTAACATAGTGGTTATTCAGCATTTTTGGTTGCTTTTCTAAGGTTTTAACCCCAAATTTGTAACATTTTAAAAGCTGCTTTGTATAGAAGTGAAAGAAAAAAAAAATCAGAATTTAGATACAATTTACTAAAATTGTTTCTACCTCTATCACATAAAAGCCACAGTTTTAAAAACTCAATTTCACTATTAATTAAGAAAAATGTTGTCTCTTGTATTAAATAAAAATCTATTTCCCTCCCAGCATCTTCCCAAACAACAACTTGAATTTTTCTCACCTATTTTGACAATTTTCTGTTCCTTCCCAAACCTCTTCACTGAGGTGATGAAAAGATCTCTGTTCTTATCAATAAAAGCTATTTTTCTCTCACTTGTCAGTCCCTTCTGGTCCAAAGCAATCTCCACAATCTCTGTCTGAAAAGATACAACATAATCTCTGATTTTTAATTTGGAGATTTTATATCTGGACATTCAAATTGATTTTTTTTCCTGAAAACAAGGCACAAAATTCCTTCATAGACTGGGTTGGAAAAACATTTTGTGTTTGATTTCTCTGTGGAATAAATCATTCCATGGGGTTAGAATTAAGATTATTTTAAAGTCCTTTCCAACCCAACCCATTCCACAATTCTGTGATTTTATAAACAGAATTTCATGAACATTAAAACAATTCTGAAGACAACACAAAGCATTAAAAGCCATCTGAAAAGCTCCTTTTATAGATTTAAAAACCTTTAATGGGTTTTTAGTCCCATTATAGAGGAAAACTATTAGGAATTCTTAATTTTTTGAGTAAAATAAAGACACTAAAATTTTCACTTTACCTTGTGGGTCAGAGGTTTTCCATCACCCAGTGGCTTCCCAGATAAAGCTTCAAATATGTAGATAACTGAAGAAAAATAATTATATAGTTTATTAATTAAAAGCAGTTCTTAATGGATTTTTCCAGTGATTCTATTCTTTTTTTGAGTGTAATTTAATGCAAGTGGAGAAAATATTCTGGGTGAGTTTTACCAGTGATTTTCACACAGTGGTGAAAAAAAAAATCTTATTAAAAACTGAACTTTCACTTCCTATCCCTATTTTTCATTTCCTATCTCAAATGGAGCTTTACAGAAATGATCAAAGTCTGCACCCAGAATTTAAATAAAGTCACATTTCCAGTATCATATTGACTCAATCTTAACCCACAATTTAATGAATGGGAATGTTTAGAAATAGAAAAAAAATTGAAAAATCCCATCAGGGAATAAAAATTTATTCAAGTATTTTCTGTAAATATTTTGATCCATGGATCAAAATTCAGAACCAAATCATTCCCTTAAAGTTTTTAAATTAATTTTAAGCAACACTCATGACTTTTAAAATAATTTTAATAATAAACAGATGTATTTTTATCCTAAATAAATCAGAATTTACCCTTCTCATCAGCTTTGTCCTTCACTGCCAGGGTGTCATTGCTCAGGGACACTGTCTGGGCATTTAAAATGTCTGTTCTCATGCCTGGATATTTTGGAGAAGAAATTAATCTGCCTTCATAGGAATATAAATAAAGTCCTCCACCATCCACAAGAAGAAAATGCCTAAAAAAAGAAAAAGAAAAAAAATCCCAACAACAAGGAAGTAAATCACTAAATAATATAAAAACTCGTATTTTCAACAATGGGAAAATCATTTAATATCCTGCAACTGTTCTTCTAGTTTCCATCTTTCCTAAGCTTTAAACTTTTAAGATATTCTGGAAGTTCTTGATGGAAAACTTTGGTTTTAAAGTATGATCTTTTTCCAGGAGAAATAGTTATTATGTGAAATATTTATTATTTTATCTGGGTATTTTTTGCTTATGTCTGACCTTTCAATTTGAGCTGATTTTGTTCAATATAAATATGTATATGATAAATTTATTATAAAGATAATAAATGTATGTATGTATTTATAATACAGATGATAGATTTATTTTTTACTTATTTAATAGTTATATTAAGTTCATAATAAGCATTTTAAGAAGTTAGGTACCTTTCTGCTTGGAGAATCAAACTCACAGTTCCTTCCTTCAGGTCAAAAATCAATGGAGTGTTCCAGTTCTTTGTCCTGCAAATATAAAAAAAGCATTAAAATCAGCAATTTCCACCTTTTTCAAACACCAAGCTGGATTCAGCAAGCAAAAGACACATTTTAAATTTTTAAATATTCCTAAAAGGGAGGTTTTCCAACTTCAAACAGCATTTAGGAAGCCATGGAACACTGATAACACAAAATATGATGGAATAACAAATTTGCCTTCATTGTTTCATCCCTTCACACCAGCAGCAGCTGCCCCAAGAGTCTTAAAACCCAGCAAAATTATATTTATAGAGATTATTTTATTTTAAAAATATTTATAAAATTTTTCTGACTTTCACAGTGATCTGCACCAGCATTCACCGAGCAGATATTCCACTGAATATTTCAATTAATTAAAAATAAATGAATTATTGTGCTTCCAGTCAAGTTTCTGCCACTCTTTCCCAAACAATGGGAGGAAGAGGAATTTGTTTTACTCACGAGAACACATAACACTGCAGGGAGGTGGAAACCACCAAATATCCACAGCTCAGGGAGGCTTTAATCACCCTGTCCCGGAATTCCAACAAATCCACGGCATCGTTGATGACATTGTGCACCTGAGCAAAGGGAAATGGCCATGGAATTCAACAAAAGAGCTGAAATTAAAATTAATGAATGAAATATTCCTGGTGAGAAAATCATTTGAGACAGAAGAGGTCTGAAAATTCCCATTTTGAGATTGTTCAGTTGTTAATTATTTGAATAGTTGAAATAAACACATCAGTGTTTATTTCATTGTTATTTAAATAAATTTCAGTGTTATTTAAATAAGCACTTTATCCAAACAACCTAGAAATATCCAGGATTGGGATGAAGGTGTTGCAGAGCTCTGGAATTTGAATGATTCCTCACTTGGAAGAACAGGAAATTCAGGAGATGGGCTGGGTGAGCAGGTTGTGGTTTTGTTATTCTGCTTCAAATTTGCTCAAGGAAATCAGAATTTGCCTCAAATCAACACAGATTTTTCAGCTCAGAGATTTTAGAGAGCTAAAAATCCAAGGGGGGACCTTAAATAAAAAAGTATCCTGTTTTTGTGGGGTTTTGGGGTTTTCTTTGAAGATGTCACCATTCTGAGGTGGTAACTTCCTTCTGATGTTCTCCATTATGCACCAATTGCAAAACAAGGACTGACCTCAATTATTCCAAGAGCCTAGAAACCATTTCCAAGAGTATGTTAATTGCTATGTCCACCACTGCACCACTAATTAACTTTGCCCTTGTAACACTCAGGAAAAAAAAAAATCCATCTGCAAATTTTCTGTAGGATTTTCCTACGTAATATACAGGAATAAAATCACCGTAAAATTACGAAAAGTAGAAATGAGTCAGGGTTAGCTACACTTCTTCATTCTTTACATATTCAAAAAGAGAATTCAAATCCCATGGAGATCATTCCCAAGTCCATCTGGTACGAGTCGATGTCTGGGAATGAGGGAAAAAATTGGGAATTTTGAGCTGATCGGTGCCGTGTGTTCCCAGACACTGACTCACAACATCCCACCCACAGCCCCAACCCCAAATCCAGCCCTGCTCCAGCTCTTCCCAATTCCAAACCCAGCATGAAAAGACAAAAAAACATTTGAGGGTGTAAGTAGGAATTTAGGAACTTGATGTTGAAAAACCCAAATGTGTAATTTGGAAATTGTGGAAGGATGAAAATCTTCAATATTGTGAGTCAATGTCTGGGAACACAAATTCAAAATTCTCATCTTGTATTAAGTTTTGTGATCAGGCTGCCCAGCTCTGAGGTGATTTTACTTCCATGGTTCTTCTCTTAAAGTAATTCTGAAGTTTTTCTACTCCCACTGTTGTTCCACCACGTGGGCAAAGATGGAAAAAAAAAAACCATTTAAGGGTCTAACTAGAAATTTAAAAACTTGATGCTGAAAAGCCCAAATGTGTAAATTGGAAATCGTGGAAGGATGAAAATCTTCAACACTGTGAGTCAATGTCTGGGAACATAAATTCAAAATTCTCATTTTGTATTAAAACAAGTTTTGTGATCAGGCTGCCCAGCTCTGAGGTGATTTTACCTTCATGGTTCTTCTCTTAATTAAGGTAATTTGGAAGTTTTTCCACTCCCAGTGCTGCTCCACCACGTGGGCAAAGATGACCTGGCCATTCCCACACGCTCCAGCCAGCTGGGTGCCATCGATGGACCAGGAAATGGCAAAAATGCTGCCAGTGTTGGGCTTCTCCAGGGCATAAGACCACTGGAAATAAAGAGAAAATAATAATTTAAGTCACTCTGTACTTTTTAGAAGTCATTTACTGACATAAATACGTTTGCAGGGTTGAGATTTTTCAAGAAGCAACAATAAATGAAGTTTTTGTTGCATTGGGATTGGATGTTTAAGTCAGATTCTGGGCAAAAAAAAGGAAAAAAAATCAGGTAAAGCAGAAATTAAAAGTCACAATGCTTGAAGTACATCAGGTACCAGTTTTCTGCTCGTCATTTATTCCAAGTGTATTTTTATTCATAAATTCAGGCAATCACTACATAAAATTAAGGTGCTAAAGAAGCACTTGAATTTAAGGCTTCACCTTCCCCATCACCCCCTGTCTGTGTGAGCTGCACTTGGGAAGGAAATTCCAATATTTGAATTCCAAGGAAGAAAATTCCAATATCTGAATTCCAAGGAAGAAAATTCCAATTTTTGAATTTCAAGGAAGAAAATTCTAATTTTTGAATTCTAAGGAAGGAAATTAAAATTTTTGAATTCTAAGGAAGGAAATGCCAATATTTGAATTCTGAAGAAGGAAATTCCCATTTTTGCCCAGTCCATAACTGCTCCTGTGCCTGGCCAGGATGAATTCAGCCCTGAACACTCTCCAGGAATTCACCCCAATAATTCAAGGCTGACTCCAGCCCTGGAAGCCCCAATTCCAGATGTTTTTCCCAGCTGGAATCTGTCTGGAACACTTGGAAGGAGTTGTTTCAAGCTGAGCCCTGGGATCCTCCCAGCCAGACCCGGCTCCTTCCGGGGCCATTTCCTCGAATCAAGGATCCACCCAGAAGGAATCAAAGGACATCAAGCCATAATTAAAAACCATAATTAAAAACAATTTGAAGGAGCTCCAGGAATGTTCTTTTGGAGCTACTTTTCCATGGAAAGCAGACACAGTGCAGCTCTAACAGGATCCATTCCCAAAACTCCTTTTTTTAATCAACTTTTTTTTGAGAATCACTTAAATATTTCCAGATCATAACCTACATTAAAAAAAAAAAACCAAACCAGAAAAAGCCATTTCCAGACTTTATTTTCCAGCTGTTTTGAAGGCTCTGTGTAACTCACAGCACTCCAGTGATTCATGCTCCCTGCAGATGTCTGGGGTATTTATCATGGCCATAAAATGTTATCAGAAAAATCATTTCAGCTCTTCAATTTTTAAATAGAAACAATTTCAAAACTGGAATAGCTGTTCTGGAGTTCCTAAAAACACAGATTTTTTTTTTTTTTTTCCAGGAAAGGTCTGACTGTGACTCCAGGAATGAACGTTGGTCCAATATTAATGCAATATTTTGGGTTCTACTTTTCCTGTGCCATAATTAATTTTTCACTGGCTTCTCTCAAGAACAAACCCAGGAGTTCTAAAAGCTTCATTTTATTAAAGAAATTCATGAAAGCAACAATTTGAGCCTCCCTTTCCTGATTGCACAATGGAGTAAAAGTCTGCAGAATGTTTTCCTCTATTTTCCAAAGACATCAGGCAATATTCCATATTTTATTACAATTTCTAGCAAAATTTGATAGAATATAAAAATATAAGAGGATCAGCCAAACATGGAAACTGCCAGTGTAGTGAAATGGCCAAAATTCACTCTGAAATACAAGAAAAAGTTTGAAGAATGTACAAAATAATTTAAAAATTTATAGATTAATAGATGCAATTGCTTTTATCACATAGAATTTTCTCAGCAGAGTGTTGATGACAGGAATAAAGCAAAGTGCAGGATTTAGCAGTCAAATAAATATCAATTTATAGATAAGTATCACCAGAAAATAAAAATTCACCCAGAAGTGAACAAAATGTGGAAATTAAACAAAAGCATTAAACTGATCAATCCCATTCAGGGTACAGTCAGTCACTAAGAGAAGATGCAGAAATATATTCAGCATTATTTAAATATAAATTGGATGCTCCTATTTACTAATTAAACTAATTAATTGAATGTTTTATTATCACTGATCCCTCAATACTTTCAAGGCCCTGGGAACACAACTTACCTGTAGGACAGCACATATATATATAACATATATATATATACTTATTTTTCTATTTTATATATAAATACATCATTCCTTTTCATGATTGTTAATTCAAGAAATACAATTTTAAATGTTATTATTGAATGTTTGTTCTTCACCATACATATATTTTATATATAAATACACCATTTCTTTTCATGATTTTTAATCCAAGAAATACGACTTTAAACATTATTAAACTTGCAAGCTTGTTCTTTACCACATATGTATTTTATATTTATATATACATTTCTTTTCTTGATTTTTAATTTAAGAAATACAATTTTAAACATTATTTTAAACATTATTTTAAACATTATTTTTAAACATTATTTTATTTAAACATTATTTTATTATTTTAAACATTATTTTATTATTTTATACAATTTTAAACATTATTTTATTTTAAACATTATTTAAACACTATTTTATGTTTAGTTATTTAAACATTATTTTAAACATTATTTTTTTTTAAACATTTATTTTATTTGTAAGTTTGTTCTTTACCACGAAGCTGCTTGAACATCACAGGGAGGTAGAAAAAAAAAGAAAAAAAAGAGCATTGAGTGCAAGAATTTAATTGAATTATGGCCCAAAGTGAACACATGTGCTGCAGAAGAGTTAATGATAAATATTTCTTGTCCTGATGGCTCCCTGGGGAGCAATTTGCCAATTCCATTATTCACAACCAAAGTGTCTGTGCTGAGCAGGACAAGGCAGCTCTGCTTCTCTTCAAACCCAGCCCTTGGTGGGGTGGGAATCGTCCCCTCTTCCCTCCACTCCAGCCACCTCTTCAGTCAAAATTTACATTTCATGTCATTATTTACATTCCAAATCCTGAATTTGTAGAGAATCAAACCTGCTAAACACACAAAGCATCTGGCAGCAGCTACTGCTCATTTTTTAAAGAGCTGAGTAATAAACCAGGTAAAATAATTTTAATTTTATACACAAAATAAACCTGTCTGCATGAAAATTCCCAGTAACTTGTTCAGTATTAAATGCTGATTACAACACTGATTTTTAGCTTGCAGCAGTCTGAGCCAGGCTTACAGTAAATTAAATTACAGATCTGTAGATATCAAAATAAAACATTTTAAATCAGCCAACTGACACCTTGCAAAAGCAAATGGCATTTGAATATTTTTCCTTCAATAGAAATTAAGTTTTACTTACAAACTTGCAATTTAATTCTATTTACATACTGTTAGTGAAAAATCAGTGAAATCAGAATTACTATAGAAATTTAACTAGGAAAACTCGGATTTTATTCTTATGCCTCTTAAATAATCTTTCAAGGTTCCTCTTAATGAATTTAAAATATTATAAATATTATTACTTATTATATATTATAATTATTTTTAATAAATAAATCTATTACTAATACAAATTATAATTAAGGTGTTTGAAATACACACTCCAAATTTATAGTGAGCTGAACCATGATTGACTGAACACACCCAAAACACCACAACAATTTTTTCCCCAAAAAGAGCAATAAACACAACAAGAAAATAGGACAATAAAAGTCCCAAATAATCAAAGTTTGCTGAAAAAAATCTGGGCAAAAATGTGCAGAACCACGAGAAATCCCCAGAGGTCAATCTGTGCTAACTCAGAGCACCAATGAAGGGAAGTGAAACTGCAAATTACATTAAAATTCAGATTAAATTTATTTTAATTGGAGAGCAAGTTGCAAAAAAATCCTATAAAAATTATGATTCGGGAATAAACCTCCAAAGGAAAAAAAAAAAAAAGATTAAATAATATTAAATAATAAAAGTGCAAGACATGATTCTTCCACTTCCTTTTCTATCTTTTCTACACTCCTTCTTATGGTTAAAAATTGGAATTTGTGATTTGTTATGAGATGCTTTTGAATTCTGTGTTTTTCAGGTAAAGAATTTCATGTCCCAAAAGACAAAATATAATTAAAAAAAAAAATATTCTGGTCAGCAAAAAGCTGCTGGCAATCACAAGTAGTTTTTGCTAATAAAATAAATACTCACCTGTACATTGATATCCTGAGGAATATTTGCTGCATTATCAATAAATTTGGACAATTTCCAGACTTTTACTCTGGAATTTTGTGTTTTTAAAATATTCTATTTTATATATATAATTTATATATAAAATCAATTTGCACAGTTTTACTCACCCCAGTTTTATCACAGAGACATAGAGTGTTTTTTCTAATAAAATACTCACCTGCACTTTGATATCCTGAGGAATATTTGCTGCATTATCAATAAATCTGGACAATTTCCAGACTTTTACTCTGGAATTTTGTATTTTTAAAACATGCTAATTATATTTTATATATATATTTATACACAAAATAAAATTGCAGAGTTTTACTCGGGAATTTCACACCTTAATTTTTTAAAAACCCTATTTATGTATTTTTTTAATGCATAAAATCCATTTCCAAAGTTTTACTCACCCCAGTTTTATCACAGAGCCGCAAAGTGTTGAAAGATCCCACAGCAAATAATTCCCCATCCAGAGCCCAGGCAATGGAAGTGATGGGATATTCATGGGGCTGGGAATTGTACAGGGCACGGCCAAAACTGTCCCAAACCTGCAGAAAATTCCAATTTCCATCCATGGCAGCACAGTTTATTATTCCACAAGTTTCATTTCTCTTCATGGTCCAGTGTAATTTGAAAAATCACCAATATTACAGCTCACTTTTGGTGGGTATATAGATTTTTTTGTAGTTTTTTCGTACTTTTTTTATTCCAAAAATGTAATTTTTTTCTCATGTTTTCAGTGTAATTTGAAAAATCGCCTCTATTACATCTCACTTTTGGTTTACATATATATTTTTGTATATATATATTTATTATGTCATATATAAAAATATTTCTATATCCAAATAGAAATATTTCTATATTTTTATTCCTCCAGAAGTGTAATTTCCCATCATGTCTTCAGTGTAACTTGAAAAATCACTTGTGTTATATCTCACTTTTAATATTTTTTTGTATTTTTATTATTCCACAAGTTTCATTTCTCTTCATGTGCCAGTGTAATTTGAAAAATCACCAGTACTACAGCTCACTTTTGGTGGGTATATAGATTTTTTTTCTATTTTTTTATTCCAGAAGTGTACATGTTTTCAGTGTAATTTGAAAAATCACCTCACTTTTGGTTCACATAAATATTTTTCTATAAATATATATATATTATTCCAATATTTATTATATTATTATATAAAATACTTATATATCCAAATAGAAATATTTCTATATTTTTATTACTCCAGAAGTGTAATTTCCCATCATGTCTTCAGTGTAACTTGAAAAATCACCTGTGTTATATCTCACTTTTAATATTTTTTTGCAGGTTTATTATTCCACAAGTATAATTTCTCTTCATGTTCTAGTGTAATCTGAAAAATCACCAATATTACAGCTCACTTTTGGTGGGTATATAGATTTTTTTTTGTATTTTTTTTGTATTTTTTTGTATTTTTTTTGTATTCCAGAAGTGTAATTTTTTTCTCATGTTTTCAGTGTAATTTGAGAAATCACCTCTATTTGGTTTATATATATATTTTTGTATATATGTTTTTATTCTTCTATATATAAAAATATTTATATATCCAAATATAAATATTTCTATATTTTTATTCCTCCAGAAGTGTAATTTCCCATCATGTCTTCAGTGTAACTTGAAAAATCACTTGT
>JAOTQZ010000480.1:23613370-23640644 GCA_026546895.1 Pogonocichla stellata | reverse complement strand
ACACCTTTATCCTAATTGATATTTTTGACTATAAATTTTATCTTTCAATTTTTAATATTTTTAATGTGGTTATTTTTTCTTGATAACCACATTACCAATTTCTAAAACTTTTACAAGTGAACAGTTTTAAGTCCAGAAAACCATCAGGAAATTGGTTTATTTTGTATTTACATTCAGATTTTACCCACTGATACAATTTTAGTCCCAACTGTCACTCCAGACATACAGAAAATCAAAATAATTCTCACCAGGAGACATCAGAAAATAAATCTTTTCACACCAAATTATGAGGCTGAACACAAATGTGGGTGGAAAAAGTTCTGTGTTGCACCTAAATTATTCTAGTTTAGATTTTTGGGCACCATAATTAACCCAGATTTTTGTTTTGCTGCACAAACATCCCATTCCCAAATAATTTCCAAAATAAATGACAATAAATAAAACTGACCCACAGACTTGACAGATTTTTCCCAATTAACTGAAACTTTCTTTGACTGGAACCCTCAGAATTTTGTATCTGGAAAAAAAGCTGACTGTTCCATTTCAAAATCATGTTCCAGTTTTCAAATAAGATTTTTTGAAAACAGAATAAAGCAAAAATTAGATGGAAAAACATCCAAGAGGGAAAAAAAAAAAGAATTTTAAAAAAGTCAGACTTGCCAACTATGCAAATATTTTCCATATTATTTGACAGGATTTGTCTCCTCTTGAAGAAAAATCAAAGGATTTTGCTACTTGATTCCTTGAAATAAAACTAAGAATGTTAAATAAAAAGCACCTCCAAGTATTAAACTGAGCAACTGAACTTAAATTATTCAAATAAACCATTTTTAATGTAACTTTATGGTAAGAAAAAATCCAAAAGGAGCAAAAATGTTCTCACAGGGTAAAATTTTCAGTGACAATCTTGGCATATTAAATTCCATTTCCAAAAATGACTCAGGAATATTTTTGTATGGGAGTATTTTGATGAAATTTAGATAATTAAGTGATTGAATAGCTCTAACTGCCCTAAAATAATTTAGTTTCTCCCCACTTCTCTCTGTACAAAAAGCTGATTTTTTAATGGTTAAACTTGATTTCAGCTCCCAAATATTCAACCTCAAAATTGAGACCTGGTGCTGTTGCTCCTGAAGATTTCTGCATTTCATAGATTTTCTCCTAGGGAATTTTATTACTTAAAAATACAGAATGATGGCAGATTTTTTTTCAACTTGTCAACCATCAGAGCAGACAAGTCCCAGAAACACAACATATATTAAATAAATGTGGCTCTGGCTGTTTTCCTCCTGGCAATTCCTGGTGAAAATGCCATAAATTCTGTCACCAGCTGGAGCAGAAATTCTAAATAAACTCCATTTTTTTTTTTGTCCTGTCCTAATGCTGATCTAACAATCAGAAGAGTTTTCTATTTAAACCAAATGTTTCTCTTTTTTATGATGGCTGAGGACTTAACCACAATTTCCAGGGCTTAACAGCAGGAGCTGAGTTAACTCATTTCCTTCTGCACTTAACAAGGCCTGGGTTGGGAAAATGCTGCCAACACCCTGAGAGCCCAGAGGAAAAGCCACACTGCAGGGATAAACAGAATATTCTGGGAGAAAAAGAGGGAAAAAGGCAGAAAATTGGGATTTGAGGAAGGAAGATCCAGCTTATCCCACAGCAGACTTGGTAATTCCAAGAGTTTGTGTGGGATCTTGGATTGTCACAAGAGGAGAAACATTAATTTAAATAATTTTAGATCTTGTAAGGGTGTCTCCTAAAGAATTTAGATATCAGGAATAAATTCCTCCTTGGGAGGGTTGGGATGGAATTCCCACAGCAGATGTGGAAATGTCCAAGGCCAGGTTTGGGATAGTGGAAGATGTCCCAACCCAAACTATTCCAAGATTCCATGATAATCTTTGGGTTCCCAACAAGAAATCCATGGGAAAAAGTTTCCTCATCAAAATGGATCAGTGGGAGGCCAAATCCAACATTTCAGTGTAAGGAGAAGGAAGAATTTTAATGGAATCTAAGGAGCAAAAAAGGCCAAAGACAGAACAGGCACGTGGAATCATCATCCCAAAATGTGAGCCTGAAAATTTATTTCTAACACAAAGAGTGGAATGAGGCAAAGGAATGCTGGCAATGGAATTTTTTCAGTTCTTATTACAATAGAAGAAGGGAAAAATTGGTTGAACAGGATCCCTTAAACAGCAGCATTCCTGCAGAATCCTGTCCTGATCCCAGGTATGGCCACGTCTAAAGGAACTAAAATTCTAAATTCTGGGATTCTAACTCTGAATTTAAAGGATTTCAGGGCCTCACAAGATTTGAAGTTGAGAACACAAATACAAGGTGACAGTTATTCCATGGGGACTCAACTCTGCTTTTGTACTGTACTAGAAACTTGCAGAAACCAGTGAAACTCCATATTTCAAACCACAGCACAGAATTTACTGTATATGCTTTGTCAAACCTCAAATAAGCCAAATAATTCATAAAACATTTGACAACATAAACTGAAAAATACTAGAGAATATGTGCTTCAATTTGAATACATATTTTTTCAATTCCAGTTCAGTTGGTTTATCTTTTTACCTGACAAACAAAACATGAGCATGTGAACTTCCTTAAAAGACCTGAAATGCATTTTACAGTCACTGCTGTGGTTAAAATGCCTTCCCCAGGTTGAAAGAATTCAGATCACTTGTTTCAGACACAGATAAGGGCCTGACATTTAACCCAAGCCCAGGTGCATGTGGTTTCTTCAAAAATGTCACAAGGTCACATGGGCTCCATCTATGAAGTCTGAAAAACAAAATTTAGCTGAGGATCTTCACTGAAATAGCACCAAATCCTTAGGGTGGGACTGAGAGTGCTGCCTAAAAATACTGCAACACTTGTAATTTGAAAAATGAAATGTTTATAAAAAAGTCTTATTAAAATGCAACTCTGATTTACATTACTTTTAATTAAGTCCTTAACACCCTTGAACAAACCATCAGTGGCATATTTAGGGTGTGTTATTTAAAAATATTTCAGAATAACCCAAATGAACAAGTTCTGATGGAGCTTTGGGCAAAGGAACTCACCTTGCTGAGCCAAAGTGGATCTCAGCATTCCACTTTTAGACCAGATTTTCACTTGGCCATCTTCCCCAGCTGCAAATGAGCACAGAAATCAGCAAATGCCATGCAATCATCAGTCTGACAAATATAATTGTATTTACTCAGCAAACACTTGAGTTAAAATAAATCCAGCTTTTCTTACAGGTTAATTCCTTCTGTCTAGTTTTACAGACGTGCACTAGGGAGTGTATGAAGGAAAAATATTTAAGATGGTTCTTTTGTTATGATTAATACGTTTTCCTTTCCTGAAAACCCCTGAATTTTTTCTGAAGCTGGTCCTAGGAAGGGAAAATCCATCATTTTTTAAATATCCCAAATTCTGTATTTTTGATTCCTCCAATAGTCCAGAAGCTGCTGGAAGGAGTCTGAGGAGCCCCAGGGGAGCAGGAGCAGATTTGATGGATTAAACTGGAGATTTCACAGCTGATAAATGGTGGGAGTGAAGATAACTCTGTTCGGATGGCCTCAATTTTCTACCATAACTGTGTGTTACCAAATAACTCAGTTTATTTATTGAAACATTAACTGCTAAACACTACACAGCACAGTCAGGGCTGTTCTACCAGCACAGAATTCCTGGTGTGGTGTCATTTTTAAAATGCTCTGGTCCTTCAATTTAGGCCTCTCAGATCCAATTAATGAGGAAAAAGGTACACCTAGAAATGAATGGATTCTTCCATTCAAATATCATTTATTTACCACATTTCAGGTTTTTGTATCTGGCCAATGTTGTTTTAAATGTTCAAAAACTGTTAAAAAACCCCCTCAAAATTAAAAAATTAGTGCACATTTGATGCTGTTGAAATATAATCATAAAAATATTTTAAGTGGTGCAGTAGCAATGATTTATTTACTCTTCCTCCAAGTACAGCTGTGGTATAAGAGGAGTTGATCTCCTCAGAATAAACTGGAAGTGGTGATGAATTCCCACACTCCCAAAAAAGTGTCAGTGTCATGCAGTCTCATAAAAAAAAAAAAAAAGGGATTCAAAAGACAATTTTGACTTTGTCTTTGGAGAAGTTCCTGAGGCAAAGCTGTCTTTAAAAAGAACAATATTTCCGTCCCTTTGGGATTTCAGAGGAACAGGCCAGACAGAGTTCCTTGAAGCAGCATTTCAGAGTCTGGAAATGAGCAGATCCAAAATTATCTTCAGTTCTTGTGGCCTGAGCTGGAATTTGTCCAGAGGAATCAGCTGTGCTCCATCAGCAGGAGCTGATACCACCAGAAATCCCAGCAAGGAGCCCAGCCCAGAGAATTTCAGCAGCTCCCCCCAACACCAAGGTGAAATTTGGGACAAAAAACATAAAAGAAACTAATTAACAAAAGATTTAGGACAAAAATGATATAGAAATGAAGAAATTGCAGGCTCACTCCCCTAGCATTAATATAAACAGGTTGTAGGTGATAATTACTGATAATTAAGGAATTAACCACAGGAATATTCAAGATCAATGAGCCTTTTTGGATAAAAACCCCCAAATGTGCAGGAATGTAAATGTATCAACTGAGCAACTTTTTCTTGTAACAGATAGAAAAAAAAGAAATCAAATGTTCTCCTTTCTGAAGCTCAAAACAGCCAGAAAACCATCTAAGCACTCTGATATGAAAACATTTACTTTCAAGTAGATTGGATGACTTAAAAGAAAAAAGAGCAATACTTTTATTAGATCTATTAATTAAAATGGACAACACTAAGCTAATATAGAATTGATTAAGTAGTGTAAAATGAACTCCTAGTAAACAAGGTGATAACAACCTCTGAGATAATTAAGATTAAAAAAAACAGATTATTATTTTAGTTTTGAAAGGACTTTATTAATATAGAAATGCTCACCTGTAACCAGGGCTGTTCCCTCATAATTCCACCTTCCTGCAAGGACAGCTCCACAATGTGCTTCTACACTTTTCTCCACTCTTCCTAGCTTGGAAATCAAATGGAATTTCCCTTAAAAAAAAAAAAGTGTATATAATTTACATAATTAATTATATACAAATGATTCATTATATTACACAATTATAATCTATGTTATTACAGCAGTGCTGGTACCTTCTGTGGAAAAGACACACACACAAACCAAGAAACCAACAATACAAAGAAAACATCCAATTGTTTTTCACAGCTCAAATCAGAACTATTCCTGCTCCCATGCTGCAGCTGGGATGGAATTCCACAGCAGCCAACCTCAAAGTTTGTAATGATTTCAACAGCAGGATCAGGAAGTTTTTCTTCCCAAATAAGGGATGCTGCTAAAACCCAGGAAGATCAAATTGAAACTGGAGCAAAGAGCAGACAATGGAAAGCTTGAGAAAATGAGCAGTCCAGTAATTGAAATTAACTACTTTAAAATCCAATTATTTTTAGTATTATTTGATCTAAGCTGCCAGACTGAACCACTGCAAGGAAGTTCCTGAGTGACCAGAACTCTTGGCACATCATTCTGCCAAATCTCTGCCAATGCAAGATGTCCAAGGAAAAGACTTTTAACACTGATAAAAAACTATGGTTTGGATAAATCAGTTTATTTGAACAGACCATTGAAAATATCATGGAATCCCAGAGTGGTTTTGGTTGGGAGGGACCTTAAATCCCAATGAGCAGGGACACCTTTCACAGACCAGGCTGCTCCAAGGCCCCTCCAACACTTCCAAGGTGTCCATTTAATGCATTCCACTATTTTATAACTATAAAATAGAATTTATCTCAATAATGTATCACTTACTGTACAGAACATCTCTCAGGTCTGAGATGTTCATGTTCCATGTGTAAGCAATAACTAGATTTAGAGGAATTCAATGTTTTCTCCAATTCAATTGCCAAAATGGCCTCTTCTGCTTTTACATTAAAAACAACTTTTATTTTCTGGTAAATAAATTTTTTCTTCTCTACACCTTTTTCTATGCAGTGTCTTTGTTCCATCTGTATCCAAGACCTTTTTAAATGGAGAATCCTCAAACCCAATGTCCCAGGACCAGGAATATTCCCATGCCATCACCTACAGGACTCAGCATGAAAGGGGCTGAGCTCTTCAGAGCCATCACTTCTTTCAGGATATAAAGAATTCCATGGCATTTTATATATTGAAACAGCTCCCACTGATCTAAGCAGAATCCCTGAATATTTCTGTAACAATTCCTCAATTCATAAGAGACAAATGAAATTCCAGTGGAAGCACACGCAGCTGGGAAGGGACTGAAAGCTTTGGTGAAGTCAAAATATCAGGAAAATGGGCAATGTCAAAGTATCAGATAAAATTCTGTTATCCAGGGAAAACTCTGCTATTTTCCCAATCTTTTGCATCCTCTCCCACTCCACAGCTCCTCCTTCTCTCACAAGGCCCCTTCCAAAGAGGGCAAGAGAGGAAATTGTAGCTGAGCAGGGAAGCACATGGTTACATGTAAAAGCAGGATCAACTCTCCAGAATTCCTCTGGAAAAAATGTGATCATCACTTCAAACTGTATCCTAATACTTCTGCAGAACAGGGGAGATCAAGGTTTCATGGGTATCAACTTTACTTCTACAACTTCTCTGCTTTTCCAACAGGAGAATTTATAATTGCTGACTCAAATGCCTTTTCCATGGCGGTCCCACAGGGAGGTTTCTCCATTTCCATAGATTTCTGTTCTTCAGCTGAGGGAACACAGACTTCCAAATTATAACTTACTACACAAAAAAGGAGAAAATTTTAGACAAATCTGGAGTAGGTAGAAGTGATTCAACTTAATCTCCTTTATTTTTATTAAGTACTGAAGCCAGAACTGTCCTCAACCTGAAAATGACTCCCCAGTTTTGAAGGAATTTCCAGTGGGAGACTCTCAGTCTAACCAAACACAGAATATAAAATATATATGCTGTGTTCACTAACTTCCACAGACTCTCAAATGCTGACCTAATATTAAAAAAAAAATTTAAAAGAGGTTGAATCACTTATGATTTGTGTTTAAATTTGAAGGTTAAACACAAAGGTTTGATTGTAAAGTCACGCATATTCTTCATTTTTGTTAAAAAATAGCAACAAGACCAATGTCAGTAGGAAATAAAAGAACAAAATCCCCCAAGAGATGCATTTCAGAAGAAAACCCAAGGGGACTAAATTTACATTTGCTCTGATTTCAAACATCTGCAGTTCAACTAGGAATTAATGCAACCCTGTAAAGACATGATGCTCCTTTTCCATTGGATTCAGCAAGTTTCCAGGAATCCTGATCACTGAGGGGAGTTTGCTGGTGCAGGAAAATTCATGCAGGAAGAAAAATCTGACTGGGTGCAAAATCTTTTTGGGGAGAAGGGAAAACAAAACCTCATCCCAAGCAATCCTCAAAGCTTCCTGCTCCCCAAATAATACCTTGTATTCGACTGACATAAACACTATGAAACAACAAATATTTTAAATTTACCTAAATGTTTTCAACTGCCTTACCATCAGAACTGGTCAGAACAAAGCTGTCAGCCTGGGATTGCTTCTTGCCCCCAATCCCTCTGGGAAACCAGTGCAGATCCAGGGGATAAACATCATCTGGGAGCTTCACCACCCGAGTGGTCTCGCTGGTCACAGGGTTCCATTTCATGATCTGGTGGTCATCACTGCAGGAGTAGAGCTCATCAGCTGTTGTCCATCCCACACAGCTCACCAAGTCCTTATGTTTGTTTCAATTAAGGAATCTGAAAAGTTGAACTACTCAAAATAATCAAATATCCCATCTCGGCTACTCAGAACTGAAAGGACAATACAGGAAGATTATTTTGATAAGATAGCATGGAATGTTCTATGTAAAAAAAAAAAGAAATTCCCTTTTTTTTTTCTCTCACATGCCAAGAATAGCTGGCAAAAACTCAGGCAAAAATAAAGCAAATTTTTATGTAAAAATAAATTTCTTATCATGATGTAAAGTTATCAAACCATGGCTAAAATGTTGGGTTAATGAAGGGTCTTAGTGCAAAATACAAGTGCAAAACATCCAACTATCACTCAAAAGTGTTGGTTTATTCACACCACATCACATTTAAGTGTTCAATAGCTCTTAAAACATTGTCCTTGAAGGCTGCACTCAATGACAAGAGGAACAAAGGAAAAGCAGGAAAAAAAGGCATCTGCAATTTACTAATATTTTACTGTAACTTCAAGAATAAAAATATATTTTCTGGAAGAGTCTATTCAGAATGAACATGATGTTCCATGTTTTTTTCTGTGACAAAGGATATGTTTGGGCTCCTTTAAAAGGGAAGTCTTCAGTCTCATCTCAGTTGTTCAGATGGAGCATTAAAACCATGTATTATAACTGCAATAAAAGAAAACAAATACATATATAAGTATATATAATTAACAGAATATATATACATATACAAGCAGACAAAATTTAAAAGGACACACTAAAAGTTCTGAACTAGCATTACATCACTACTGGGGAACAATAAGCACCAAGAAATACCTGAGTTTAAAGAGAATTCTGTTTTCACATTATCCAACTGAATATGGACAACTTGAAGAAAAAAATGATGCTGTGGATGGTGAATCTTGAATAATTAAGGCTGGAAAAGAAGATCAAGCCTGAAACATCAGAGGTTGAAGCACTGGAAATCTCTCGTGCTGACACACAGCCAGGAAAGAAAAAACTGGTATTTTCCTTTCAAAGCCCAGAATTTTATTATCATTTTTAATGCATTTTAATCGCTGTGTGTGCCGTTAAAAGGCTGAACGCCCACCCCGGGCCATCCACAAGTACATCCATCACTACCAGCCCACATATTCCCTGCATCGCAAGGAATCCAGCAGCGGCTCCGCTGGAACTTTAGGAGAGATGTGGCAATAAATAGGAATTACAGGCAGGAATTATCGCGACGGGAAAAGCCAGAGTGCCTCACGCCTCCTTTTCCCATCCGGAGCTGCTGGGCTGGAGATGGGGATCAGGGACGGCGGAGGAGATGGAGCAGGAGAGGGACGGGAGAGCAGGGAATGGCAAAGGCGGGATGGCGGGAGCAGGGAAGGAATGGCAGGGGAAGGATGGGGACAGAAAACAGCCGGCGGGATGGGGAAGGCAAGGGGAAGGGATGGGGGCACCGGGAAGCAATGCCACAGCAGGATGGGGGCAATGCTGAGAAGGAAAAGCAGCCAGCGGAATGGGGGGCACGGAGAAGGAGACACCAAACCCTCAGGGCAGCCTCGGCCATCACCGCCCGCTCGCCAACTCCTGCTTTTCCCTCCGCTTCCAGCTTTCCAAGAAGCAGATCATCAACTCCTCCTGAGGGCCGCCAGCAGCCGGGGCTCACCCGCGCTGCCCTCAGCTGTCCCCCGGAGCTCTCCCTCCCCTCCATCCATCTATCCATCCCACGCCCAGCCAGGGGTCACCCGCCCTACCCTCAGCTGTCCCCCGGAGTTCTCCCTCCCCTCCATCCGTCCGTCCCACGCCCAGCCGGGGGTCACGGCTCCCGACCCTCTCGCCCACCGCGGGGTGACTCAGCTGAGGGGAGGGGAGCGGCCGCCGCCTCCTCAGGGCGCCTTTACCTGCGGGGCCAGCGGGAGGGAGCGTGCAGAGCGGCGGCCGGAGCCGCTCCCAGGGGAACCCGCCACGATGCCTCCGGCGAATCCCAGCGGATCCCGGGATGATCCCGCTCCCGGCGGATCCCGGGATGATCCCGCTCTCGTCGCCTCAGGAGCGGCAGCACCCGCTCCCCCCACACCGCCAAGCGCCGCCGTCTCTATGGCGACTTCTCGCGAGACCGCATCCTCTTCATCCTCCTCCTCCTCCGCCACCTCACGCGTCCCCCCCCAGCCCCCCCAAGGTGCCACGGCGCCGCCCGTTAATTAATTAAACCCGCTTCAAAATCGCCGCGCTGTCGCCATTTTTTAAATTTTTTTTTCACTCGTAGATTTTTTTTTAATAATTTTTAAAAATTATTTTAAACCGGCGCGCGTCGCTCAGCAACCAAGCACCGCCCACTGACCTACTTCTAAAATTAAAATTAACCCCTTTCTCCGCCAGCAGGGCCACCAGGCTGTGTTACCGCGTTGCCCTCACGCCCTAATGTCCCCCATCCCTCCGTCTCTCCCCAGAAAAAGCCGCTCCCCGCCGGTTTCTGGGCGCTTTCCCCTCCCTGCCATAACGAACACAAGATGGCGGGCGGGGGCGGCGGTGCCGTTCAAACCCGCGGGCCCGGCCCCTCCCGTCCCAGCCTGCCCCGCGCTTTTCTAACGAATTTCGGTTCGAGTTCGCTGTTTCGGCGCCATTTTCGAGTGTGGAAGCGGCCGAGCTTCTACAGCAGCCGGAGCTGCCCGCGCTAACGCCGCCTTGTCGGGGCACGGAGCCGCCGGGACGAGCAGGTACGAGCTCGGCGGGAGGGAGCGATGGTGGCTCGCCTCAGGCCGGTGGGCTACGGGCGGCTTGGCGGCGGAGGAGGTGCCCTCCTCAGGGGGTGCTGAGAGGATGGTGATGATAGGGGAAAAAAAAGAGATGCTGGGAGATTTAAGAGGAGACAAGGGATGCTGAGGTGGAGATAAGGACTTTTGAGGGGAAGGTGCTGAGGGGGAGACAAGGGGTGTTGAAGGGAAGGCGCTGAGGGGATGGCGGGGGGTGCTGAGGGCATGGCAGGAGGTGCTGAGGGAACGGCGGGTTCTGCCCCGCGCTTTATTTCCCCACTTCCCTCCTCATCCGGAGGGACAGAAGCGGCGGCAGCGCCTCTCCCCGGGCCGGGCTGCCCCGCTGAGGGTCCCCCCGAGGGCTCCGGTCCCGGCTGCTGTCGGCTCAGGGCTTTGAGCAGCGGGTCCCAGCCGGGCAGTGCAGCCCAAAGGCTTCGCTGTGCCCTTAGGGACCCCCGGGCACCGCGGCTCGCAGGAGGACGGGCAAGTTCAGAGCCGCGGAAAGACCCGATTTTAATCTGCTTAGAGCAGGGACCCTTCTAACCCCGGCTCTTCCTGCTGCTTTGGTGCTTGAAGGATGAGAGAAAAATCCCAAGAAAGCCCTTAACGATTGGCTATTCGCTTAAAAGAGCTGGACTCGATGATCCCCGTGGGTCCTTTCCAAGTTGGAATATTCTGGGATTCTGTGCCTTGGAAAGAGCGCGACAAGGGTGCAGTCTGGCTCCTCAGGCTGTAAAAAAGTCCCAGATTTGTCACTGACAGGGCTTGTCGCTATCAGATTTAATCGGCTGTTAATAAGGAAGTTTTTCTGTCCGTCTCCGGTTCTTTTTTCGCCACCCCGTAAGGAAAACGGCGCTTGGCAGGAGAGATGCTTTTACCAAACACCTTGGAGCTGGCTCGGGGGAGGGGCTGGGCACGAATTTGTTAAATTTGTTAGAGACTATGTGGCAGCTGATTTATCGCGATTTAAAAGCTGAGGTCAAGTAGTTCGGCTTGTTCATTCTGGTGAAGTTTCCGAGGGGGGGAAGGGTTGGGAAGGTAAATAGGTTTATGTTGCACAATTCTGTTGGAATGGAGCAGTTTGGGGGGGAAAAAAAAAAAGTGCTTTGAGAGGCTGTAATTGTCCGCGACAGCCATTGCGGAGCAGTTCTGAACGAGGGCATAGACTGAAATTGGCTGAAAATGAATTCTGTGTCTCATTTCCCCATCCCCCATTGTCCCAAATGAAGGACTCTCATGAGAGTGTGGGTTGGGGGTAGGTCTGAAAACGTCAAATGATTGGCACCAATTGTAAGATGACTTTCTAACCACGTCAGTTTTTTATCTTGTGAGAAGTAAACTTTCTCATGTCTGTTTTTCTGCGAGCTCACTTCGCCACTTGCTGCGATTTCAACTCTTTTGGGGAGGGTTTCGCTCCTCACTCGTCTTTTCTTCTCATCGGGTGCTTCACCCGTTTGGGGAGCTGTGCTCAAGTGCCAGCTGATGGCTTTTGTAATGCTCGTCCTTGCTCAGATCACTTTACCATCCCAGCTAGATGAAGGTATTTCGGTTTTTTGCTTTCTCTCTGAAATGTTGAGTGCTGGCAGGAGGGGTTGTGTTGTATTTTGTGAGCAGAGTGTGTTGATTTAAATTATTTAAGAGTCAAGTCTTTGCTGTTATCACGTAGGGCTTTTGTTTCTCTGTCTGTTTATCAATCTCTCTATGTCCATACAAATATTTAGCACGGATTATTGAAAGTAAAACGAGTGTCAAGTCTGAAATATAACGAGTTCTTCCAGGAGAGTAGAGACATGGGTTTGTTATTCAATGTCTTTAACTCTTTTGCCCCCAGCACCACGGTGGCTTTCAGGGGGCAAAGTCACTGCCCTGAACGTGTCCCCACGATCTGCTAGCAGGTAGATCCATGCTGTTAATACAGATTAGGCTCAGCCTCTCATTTTGGAGTGATGTATCTTAAAATATATCATTATGAAGCTGACCTCGATATATTGTATTTTTGTCTTCTAAATACCTCCAGTCTTATGTTTCTAAATGAGTGGAGCATCTGGGCAGAGGTGTAAGGTGAATTCCTTGCGGGGCTGTGGCTCGGTGCTGGGATCACGGGCTTCTCTTGTTTTTGTTAGCAAAGGAGATAGAGCCCTTCGCTTGTTTGATTGCTTGGAATGGAAGGGGAGCAGCCAGCAGGGACCGTGCCAGGCAAGAGCACCAAAACCTCCAGTGCAGCCCATGGGAAGGGCAGGAAGCCCGTGGAGGAGTCCTCCATGGAGGTGGAAGAGGAAAACGAAGGCACCAGGGAGCCTGACAAAGAACCTCCCCAAGGTAGGTCCAGGCTGCCTCTGTGGTGCTGATTGAGCCTCCTTAGCAGCAGCTTGAATTTCCCAGCTCTTCCAGATGGGATTTGCTCTTTCCCCTTTTACAAAGCAACCTTGAAACCCCTGGCAATTTAAAACTGCTTTTCAAATGGTCAAAAGGGCTTGGAAAGAGTTAAAGGGTTTGGCCCAGTGCAAGTGCAAAAGCAGTTTGGAGACTTGCTCCTAATAAAGCTTATTTCGGAGCTCTGATCTGGGACATTGTACTTAAGATTGTGGTACAACAGCAGGATTTTTCAAATTTATAGGCAGCCAATGGTATGGGATTTCTTGGAATGGAATAAATGTCAAGTTTATTTACTTAACTCTTAAAATGATTTGACTTTCTTTTTCATGAAGCAGTGTATTTTCTTGAGTTCCTCGAGTTGAGCTTTTGCAGAAAAAACAATCTGCAAAACCAGCAGCTGTGTAACTTTTTAGGGGAGCCAGATGTACAGTTGTTACAGGCAGGTATTTGACAAACAGATGAATACGTTGAAATTGGTTGGAAGAAGGAGCTGCTGGTGCCTGGGGAAAAGCTGCTCTGCTGATATCCAGGGGGCCAGTTTGTTTTCGTAACAAACTTCCTGTCTTTGCAGAGCAGCCGTGCTGTCATTGCAGCTTTCAGAGCCTCGTGCAGAGGTCCCCAAATCTTGCACAGTGACTCTGAAATGTGGCTTTGCACTTATTCATTAGGAAGGCTTTGCCTGCTTCAGATTTGCAGATTTATTGTGATGGTTGGAGCTGTTGGAATTGCAGGGGGCCTGTTAAAGTGTGTTGGAATAAGAATTACATAATGAAAGAACAAACCCAGCGATGGGACATCTTAAGTAGCTCTTAAAAAACATTTTGTTTGTGGAAAGAAGAATTTTAATTCCACTCAGCTCATATTAATAATTGCAGGCCAAAATGTAGTTTGGTTCAGACAGAAGTGATGTTTGCTTTTTCGGTTCAACATTTTAAAAGGTGTCAAATCATTGAGAGCTTACAGTTGTTTTTTGGTTTTGTTTTTTTTTTTCCCTTTGTTTTATTTGGATGGGTTTTAGCAGCCTCAGATGAGGTGGTGGATAATCGAAGTTTAGAAGAGATTTTGGGTAGCATCCCTCCTCCCCCACCTCCAGCAATGACCAGTGAACCTGGTGCTCCTCGGCTCATGATCACTCACATTGTAAACCAGAACTTCAAATCCTATGCAGGGGAGCAAACTCTGGGACCTTTTCACAAGGTATCTTTCTTTTTCCTTCAATAGTTTTGAACTGAAGGTAAGACTTCTCTGAGTGGTATTATTCCTTCCTGCATTTTCATCTAAGCTGACCTCAAAATAACTGAAAAAATATTTAAGGTTTAGAAATATTTTGATAGTAATATTCTAAATTAAGTAGAGAAAACAGTTAAGTGCAACTTTCCAATGCTGTGCAATTTTAATTTGTCAGCACAGCTTAGAAAAGCTCTCTTTTCTCTTGATTTCGTTTGCTGGAGAACTTTTAGGGCTGTGTTTGAAGAAAGAGAATATTTTTTAGTGCCCACAAGAGACTTACGTGGCTGAGCATGAAACTTTGCTTGTGAAGGCTGCGAGGTGCAGGGCTGGGACAGCTGAGCTGAGCTCTGGGGCTTTGATTCACTTTTACCTTTGGCAACAAAAGCTCAGCTCTCAGCCCCTCTCACACACAGGGAGTAAAAGTGCTTGAAATGGGTGATGGAGACTGGGCAGGATTTCTTGCCCTTTGAAGGTGACTTTCCCCCCGTCTGTGTGCAGCGTTTCTCGTGTATCATCGGGCCCAATGGCAGTGGCAAATCCAACATCATCGATTCCCTGCTCTTTGTCTTTGGCTATCGAGCCCAAAAAATCCGATCCAAAAAACTCTCGGTGCTGATCCATAATTCTGACGAGCACAAGGACATCCAGAGCTGCTCTGTGGAAGTTCACTTCCAAAAGATCACTGACAAGGTATGTGGGATTCCAGGTTTTTTTTTTCCTTTAAGGAGCTGAAAAACTTTTTAATAGTTGCTTATTTTCGTTGGAGCTGGGGAAAACTTCATAGCATGATTAGTTTACCTTTGGGATCTAAACCATCAGTGTTAATTAACTTGAAAAATCCTCTGTTGAGTAGTGCAGCTCTTAAAATCTTAGTAAGGATTCTTTTATTTGCTGCAGGACTAATATGTGGTAGATTTCTGTTTGAAAACAATTCAGAAATTTTTAATCATCATTTTAAGAAAAACTCGTTTTAGTTTGTAATCTCATTTGCCTCAAATGAATAAACTTATTTCTGTAATTAAAAGTATTTAATAAAAATTTATAACTCTATGTTTGGACATATTAGATATTCTGAAATGTAGAACACAAATATATGTATTAAGAAATAAACCTATTTAAGAAAAACTTTTCAAACCAATTAGAAATTTTTTTAGGTTATCTAAATTTAGAAAAATATCTAATGAATCTGAAACTTATTTACACTTTATGTACTGTAATCAGGGCTGCAATTTTGTAACAGATTTTTCAGCAAAAATTCTGGACCCCACATTTTACCACTAAAATTTTTTGAAGCTGATATTTTGTTTGAATGAAATATAAAGTGTTGGCAAATTAAAAAATATTTCTTTTGCTTGCTGCTTTGTGTATTGATAAAAACTTTAGCACTTTTTTGTTGATTTATTGCAATTGTGATACAAAGAATTTATTTCTCTTAATTTAAATTTCTTTTTCATGCACACATCCCAAATTTTAAATTTAGGGTCAACCAAAAAAGTGGGAAGTGTACACTGAAATTCCAAAAATGGTGTGAATAAAGTGGCAGCATTTACAGCCTTTTTTTAGGAACTGTTTGAAAAGACATTTATATTTTTTTCTTTTAATATTTATAATAACCAGATTAAAAAATTAATCTATTTAAATTTTTTTTAAAATTTTTTTTTGTTTTTCTTTGTGTTAACACCCAGAAGCTGAGTTTGATTTAAAACCAGGGAGCAATTTGGGGTTAATCTGGGTGAGCTTTAACTTCCTAAAGCCTGGCACCAGTTTTATTTTGGCTGCTGCTCTGGAGGTAAATGGAAGCTCTCTTTTGAAGCTGCTGATGTCACATTTGTCACATCTTTAATGTTTGGCTGTTTTATCTTGTGCAGTTTCTCTTTGGAGCTGTGAGCTGAGAGCAGCTCTGGAGGAGCTGGAAATGCAGAGCTCTGCAGCTGGGGCATTGCTCAGGGAATCCAGGCAGCACTTCCAGAGCAGCAGCTGCTCTTAGAGGTGGCAAAGGCATCAGGTGAACACAATTCAGGGCACTTTTTGTCCACTTCTCAAAGCATTTTTTATTTTTCCCCCTTTTTTTTTTTTTTTTTTTTTTGTTTGAGAGAGACATGCAGTTTTAAGACAGCTCCCACTTCTAGAACTCAGAGTCCATGATAAAAACATCTCATGATGAAACTTAGCTGCTTAATTGTGAAATAGGAGGTAAATCCACAGCTACAGTAATTGTTTCTCTGGCTTTGTGTTTCCTCAAAGCAGGAAGGAGATGATTATGAAGTCATTCCTGACAGCAAATTCTATGTCTCTAGAACTGCCTATAGAGACAATTCCTCCACCTACTACATCAATGGCAAGAAAAAGACATTCAGAGATGTTGGGATGCTTCTCCGAAGCCATGGCATTGATCTGGATCATAACAGGTTCTTAATTTTACAGGTTGGTGTGTGACTAAAACAGGTTTAAAAGCTGTATTTCCAGTTAAAACTCTAAAAAAATGCAGGTTGGAAATATTGCCTGGGAGGCCTTGAAGTGCTGTAGCAGCACATCATGGTTTGCATGCTCTGCTCAAGGTGCGAATCATTATTTGCTGCTGTAGGAATTGAAGGCTCAGAAGCAGTTGGGGATCCTGCTGTCCCTTTTTTCCAGGAGGGAGTTGTGCTCCTGCCTGCAGGAGTTTGGGATCCTGAGACCCTTTTTTCCAGGAGAGAATTGTGTTATCCTGCTGTCCCTATTTCCAGGAGGGAATTGTGTTATCCTGATTGCAGGATCCTGATGTCCCTTTTTCCAGGAGGGAATTGTGCTTCTGCCTCAGGAATTTGGGATCCTGAGGTCTTTTTTTCTAGGAGGAAATTGTGCTCCTGACTGCAGGATTTGGGGAATCTTGCTGTTCCTTTTTCCAGGAGGGAATTGTGCTCCTGACTGCATGAGTTGGGAATCCTGATGTCCCTTATTTCAAGAGGGAATTATGTCCCTGACTGTAGAATTTGGGGATCCTAATGTCCCTTTTTCCAGGAGGGAGTTGTGCTCCTGACTGTAGAATTTGGGGATCCTGCTGTCCCTTTTTCCAGGAGGGAATTCTGCTCCTGCCTTCAGTAGCTGGGGATCCTGAGGTCTTTTTTTCCAGGCGGAAATTGTGTTCCTGCCTGCAAGATTTGGGGTTCCTACTGTCCATTTTTCCAGGAGGGAATTGTTACCCTGCTGTCCCTTTTTCCAGGAGGGACCTGTGCTCCTGCCTGCAGGATTTGGGGTTCCTGGTGTCATTTTTTTCCAGGAGGGAATTGTTATCCTGCTGTCCCTTTTTCCAGGAGGGACCTGTGCTCCTGCCTGCAGGAGCTGTGCTCGTTCCGCCCTAGCAGCACGTAAATATTGGCGTGTAAAAGAATCCTTCAACCCCAATATTCTTGTGCTGCTTCAGCGTGGCAGAGACTCAGCAACTGGGGGTGCTTTTATCTGTACTCCATCTGGATGAATTAAAATTTGAATTGTTTAATCTACTGCTGTCTGCAGCTCTCACAGAGACATGGTTTTACTGAGAAATGAGTGTGGGAAAATGAACTGTGCATAAAATAAGTGCAAGAAAAATCCCCTGAATTGTGTTTGTTGTTTACACTTTTTTACCAGCTCCAGAAATTACAGTTTACAGCCCATACTGTAAAAATAATCACAGTTTGTCACTATAATATCATTTATATTCATGTTTGACCTTCAGATTCTCAGGCTTGCTTGCATCTGTTTGCTGTTTTAAAGTCAGGCTGAAGGGAACAGTATTAATTTTCTTCTAGTTTTTAAATAAAGAGAATTTTGCTATCTGCCAGCCAGTTAAAATGTAAATTGTGCTACAAGCACTTAAATATTAATTCCATTAAATAACTATTTCTGCCATTGCCTGTAATTACTAATAAGTCTCAAATCTATTCTGGCCTAGAAATCAGAGATCAGTGGGAGCTTCCCAAGGTCTGAAATGTTTTAACAGTTTATTTTAGGCCTGGTTCTGTCAAAGGAGCTTCCAGTTCCCCTCTAAAAAACCCAAAATATTTAAAAAACTTGTTGCTGGGTGGCTGTGCTTGCTTCACTTCCTCCAGACTTTCTGTGCAGTCCTTTTTTACAGCTACACCCACAAAAAGAGGATATCTCTGCTTGCAAGTCTCCATGTAATTAATTATTTCCTCCAACACTTTATTCCTCTGTTTTCTGCTTCAAGATGGAGCCAGAAGCACCTCTAGGAAAACAACTTGGAGCAAATACATCCTTTTTTTTTTTTTTTAAATATAATTGTTCTGAAATCTCATTTTGCCAGAATTTCCAGAAGGGAGAAATGTAAAGTGAAAGATGAAGCAGGGTGGAAATGCTGGGGCAGAGACACCCAAAGCTCAGAGTTGGAGAACACTGGGAGCAGGGGAGGGGAAATTTGGAAAAGAATATTGATATCTTAATTTATTATATATTCCCCCCTCCCCAAATGGGATTTGGTTTTTTCTCCCACAAATTGTTTCAATGAGGGGAGCACCCCTTTTTTTCCTAAAAGCTGGAATTTCAGCTTTTCCACCCTACAAAGGGAAATAAAGGGAAGTAGAGAAATATTAACCATAAACTAGTTTCCCCACCATCACTTTTTATTTCATCCCACCAGGCTTTGTCTCAGAAACTGCACTGAGATTTTCTGCCTTTTTTTTTAGCCTTTCTGACTGTGGGCAGGGTCTTTCTCTTTGCCTTTTTAAGTTGAAATCCACTGATCTGACTGTCCAAAATTCAGTATTTCCACTTGGGAAATGTAGCAATATTTTCCACAGAATGACAGCAGAACTTCAACCCCCAAATCCTAAAATTTATAGTTAGAAGGAAATAAAACCATCTAAGGCTGTAGATTTTTTACCACAAGGATTGCATTTCCCCCCTTAATGTTTTCTAAATTATTTAAAATTAAAGGGATAAGTAACAGCTTTATTTGGCTTTTACTCATTTTTTAACAGCAAAACGAAAAGTTTAATTAAACTGAGTTTAACTAAATATTTCTTATTTAAAATAAGTTATACAACTCTGATTTTTGACTATATCAATAGGGTGTAATTAAAATATTTCATTTGTACTCTAGATTTTGGGGAAAAATATGAATTAAGGATTATCAAATGCTGGTTTGGGTGTGTGACACAACATTTGCTGTCAGTACTAAAGAAAATGTTGTAGGAGAACATGTCCTACATGTAGTAACAACACCTTTAGAGCTTTGATTTTATCTTGCTCACATAATTGCTATTACTCAATGGAAAATATTTGCTTTTTAGAAGACTGCTTCAGGTTTTTTTGCTTCCTTTTCCCCCCTTTCACCCCCTATTTTGCAGTGGTTTTCTGCTGATTTTGGTGCTTTTCAGGGTAAAATTTGAAAGCTGAGTTTTGATTTAGGTATTTCTGCTGATGCCAAACTGAAAATATTCAAATCAAACTGCTGCTGAGTTCTGTGAATAGAATCACCAAAAAAAAAAAAACCACCTGTGGGAAAATAGAAAATGTGAGAGTAATTGAGTAATTCTAGAAAAATTACAAATTCTGTGCCTGAGCTTGCAAATTGAAATAAATCTGGTTTCAATGGGATGTTGCCAGCACAGAACAGGAGGAGTTTGTCACTTCTGGGATCCTGAACTCCAACACTCCATAGAGCATGTTTTTAATAAATTGCACTGTGCTTTTAGTATTCAGGAATAGACAATTATTTTGCATCATTATAATAATTATTATTTAAAATTATCACAAATCTGTTGCATTTTCAATGAGCCTGCCACAGCCTGAAACTGCAACAGGAAAAAGTGCATCTTGTCACTTAAAAAAAGAGAATTTGGGGGGAAAATCTGGCACCTTGCTGCTGCTTTTCTGTCTTCCACACCTTCCAGGAGCTTGGAGAGGTGTAAAGAATAACAAATAAAATAATTCAGCTTTCACTGAAAGCCTTGGAACCCTGCTCTGGCCAGGCTGGCAAAGTCAGAGTAAGTATTTGTGTATCTCTGCAGTGACTCCTGAAAGGTTAAAAAAAAAAAAATCTCAGCCTGCTTTCCTCTAAGGAATGATGAAAAAATGGGAGCACTGCAGGAATGGCAGGGGAGGGAATTTTTGGGGTCTGTGGCCACCTCTGGGATGGGCAAGGTGAGAAGCAGAGTCCCCAAAAAGGGGGGGGAAAGCCAAGTGGAGCTGCCCAGGTACAGAAATATTGCAGAATTCATTCTGCATTCATAGCAGCAAACTTGGAAATTGATCTGAATTTATTTTAGAATCTTACAAATTAGAACTGCTTTAAGTCAAATTTGTCCTAATTACAGTGGTATTTCACTTAAATATATTCGATAGGCTTAATTAAAATATTCTGTAATCTAAACAACTGCAGGGATTTGATCTGGTGTGTTTTGGAACTGATGGGAGCTCAGTTTTATCCTGTGGCAAGAGGAGGTTGCCAGGAAGGAAATTCTGTCAGGTTTTTCACCTGCTCCTGTGTGGAAACAATGTGGGAGTCACTTCCAGGGGAGTGGGGAGGAAATGAGGGCCAGATTTTCTTCTCCTTTGAGATAAAGCATAAATTCCCAATTGTTGAGGTCTGTGCTCCTGATGGGACATTGGAGCTGAGGCTATCAATGGGATTTTAAATGGAATTATAAAAAAAAAATCTGTGCTGCCACCATTGGGGGTAAAGAGAGGGTTGTTCTGCAGAAAAACATGGAAAAATGGGAGGAGAAAATGAGTGATAATTCAATAATTTCATTAGAACACACCAATAACAAATCAACCATTGCAGGTTGGGTTTGCCAATTCTGACTTAAATTCCAGGGTGACTCTGGATTTGCACTCATTTTGTGTTCTTATATTAAACACAGGAATGTACTTAAAACTTGTAAACTTATTTTCAGAATTGTAGTTTTGTGCTAACAACTAAAAGTTGTATAAAAGCTCAATGTGAGATTTTCCTCATCTCTGTCCAGTGGTGACATTGTAGATTTTTATACATTTATTTTTTATTTGATTTAATTTTATTTCCCACTGGCCTTTCCTGGAAAGGAAGAGTTTTTGGTGGCTTTTTTCCTCCTATATATTCACCATGTGGTAAAATTGAAGGGTAAAAATGAGCTAGGACTGCAAGTATTAAATAATAGCAACAATAACATGGAATTACAGGAAAAAAAATCTCAAAATCTCTGTTCTAACTTCCCAGAGCTGTGTTACAGCAGGAGAATAATGAGCTTATGGGAATACTGGCTCTCTCCATCCATATTCCAAAATCCATGGATGCAGAATTGGAATTCATGGGCAAAGCTTTGTGAGATGGGATAAAATAAATAAATGAATTGAAATACAGAAATTTAGGACCTTTTTTATGCTGTTCTTTACTGGACTCCTGCTTAAAAATGAGAGCTACCATTGTGATAAAGTGGGGGGGAAAACCCCAAAGCCAAATGTGAGCACATAAAAGAAAAATTTAAAGAAAAATTAAAAAATTGAGATCTGGGAGAGAGGCTGAAATCAGTGGAAGCTGCAGACAGGGAAAGGGAGACACTTATCTCATTTTGCTGCCTAAAGACTTTTTGCAGAGAAAAATGCACTTTTGCTGCCTTGTTATCTAGAAGTTAATGGCACAAACCAGCCAGGAAATAAAAATGCAGTGAGAAAATAAAATTCCTCACCACCCAGGCTACTTTTCCTCTAAATTTTCCTCCTCCTTGGCTTTTGCTTTTTGCAGTTCCAGGTTGTGTCAGCCAGGTGGGATTGGAGCTGAATGAGCCAAAAGCTGAATTTAGGAGCAGTAACTTTGTAATAGTGGTGGTTCTACTCCGTGTGCAGGAGGGGGGTAAAGAACCAAAGGAAAAGCAGGAATTAGTTTTGCATTTTCTCTTTGAAATCTCTAGAAAAACCAGCTTTATAATAAACATTCCAGATGTTTTAATCTGATTTTCCTTGGAGCAAATCCAGTGTCCCTTTGTCACTCTGGCTTTGCTCCTTGTGATGCTGAGGAGTTTTCAGCTCTTGGAGAAGCCCTTGTAAAATCTGTTCATCTCCATTTGCTTCAGTGTTTGAGAGAATTGAAACACTGCTGTGCTCTGAAAAAGAGAGGAAAATATAGCTTGAGTTTTATTGGAAAACAGAGTCAAATATAGCTTGAGTTTTATTAAGAGGAGTTTGCCCTGTGCTGGGTCACTTTTGTCTCAAATTTCATGGTAAAAAGTTCAGAAAATAACTTAAATTGGGGTGTAATTTGAATTAAGATGGGTTTTTTACATTCAGACAAATAGTTAAAATGGTTGTTACAACTGCAAGCTCTGCTTATATTACATTTTAATTAGCCATGCATTTATAGTACTATTTAATCACAAATATCCCTTAATCTTGTGATGCTTGATAAATTCTATTATGTCCTAATCACTGCTTTCAGATACTAATTCCATTTCATTTATGTAATACCATAAAATTGCAAACTAATTAATGCAATCACTCAATTTAGAAAGCAAATTGTACCTATTGAGAAGTTAGAATATTAAGGTATTATTATTAAATATTAAGTTACAGGATAATTGGAATTGTGCTGGAACAGGTGTTATGGTTGGATTACAGAAAAGTTTGCTGAGACTCAAAGATTTGGGTCTCAATAAGAAAACTTCTTTTTTTATGGGGGTTTAAAAAGCCTTAAAAGCTTTTCTGTTATAAAAATTGTTGCTGCTACAGTGAAGCTACTAAAATAATGTCCTGAGTTTTTAAAATTTGTCTTAAATATACTAAATGTGCTTAAAAATACCAAGTATCATAGTCACCGTTATCATACATTAATTTTTCTGGTAGTTGAATGGGATTTTGAAAGAAATTTCTATATGTTGACCTGTCCCCAACCAGGGAAGGTTTTCCTGATCCACAGTGTTGCATCTTGCAGGAAAGATTTTCTCTAAAGCCATTTCTCCTGAGCACAACTGTGACTTTCACTTCAGTCAGATGTCACATTTCTCTACCTCTGAGTAGTGATGGAAAGCTTCCCTAAAAAAACCCCCAAACCTAAATCACCACAACTGCACCACAAAATTCCCCTCAAAAACCACCCAAAGTTCCCTCAGCTCCTGCCCAGAGCACGGTGCATTCCCAGCTACCCAATTCCAAGCTCTCCCAAGATTCTCACCTTTTTAAAACTGAGCTTAAGATAGGAAAAATTGAGAATCCAAAATCCTAGAAAAGTGGTTTTACCTCCTTGGTGCCATAATTATTCAGTGGGACATTGACCCAGAGCTCTGGGAATGCTGCAGTGACAGTTCAGACAAAACTCAGGGTGTTCAAGGTGCTGCCTTCCCAAAGCTTTATCCCAAATATTCAGGATGCAAAGAGGAAGCAATAGTCAATAAAAACAAACACCCTCCTAGGTTCTCCAGAAACAGCTCGTCCTGCCCCAGGACAGGGATGGATGAGATTTTGGGAAGGAATTCTTGGCTGGGATGGAATTCCCAGAGAAGCTGGAAGTGTCCAGGACCCCTTGGGATAGTGAAAAGTGTCCCTTAAGGCCCCTCCCAACCCAAAAATTGTTGTTTGCTCTTCATGAAGAGTTCTCAAGCTGCTGTCAGTAATTTTTCAATGCCAGGGGCTTTTTGCCATGCCTGACTCTTCCACAACAGAATTTTAGGATGGAATGTGGTGGCTGGATCCCAAAACTGCCTCATTCCCATTCAGCACTATGCCAGTGCCCCACAGTCCCAGTCACACCAGTGGGGCTGGATCCTGTCCCTGCTGGGATCAGCACTTTGTGCCATTCACACTCCACAGCTCTGGGAAATGAGACCCAGTCCCAAAGGGAAGGCAAGTGGGATTTACCTCTGTAGGATCTTGTTTCTAGACCACAGTTGCAGGGAAAGCCTCATGAATAGGTCAAACCTCCCCTTATCAGGCAGTTAGATAATCTTGTTTAAAATTATAATCCATATGTGCCAGAAAATACTGGATAAACTCAGGTTAGAGCTGCCTGAGAGGATCAGCTGTTTTCCTGCTTTTAGAGAAAACTGGTTGTGGGCAAATTCAGAATTCTAAACCAGTGCTGGAACGTGCTGTTGCTCTTTGCCCGTCCTGAAACTTCTTTTAAACTTTTCCTCTTTACTTAGATACAACAGAAAATTAAATTCTTAAATTGAGGAAGTATCTTAAACATCACAGCTGTGAATTATTCAGCTGTGCAAAGAAACCCAGATTCCAAATGGCAGGATTTTATTCCTCATGCTTTTCCCCAGAGGAGCCACTTCCAGCTGAGAGGGGCTCTTCCCTGATTTTACAGCCCCAGGGCTCAGCTGATTGCTGGAGATGTTTCCCCAGGTGAGGGTGGTGTAGGATTCCTGATAAGATCCCTGAGGAATTCTGTGGGAACTGGTGCTGGGATGTGTGGCCGTGGTCTCGAGCTGAAGATGGCCACTTCCAGCTCTGAATCTGCATCCCAGTGGATCCAGATGTGGATGGATCCACATGCTGCAGAGGCTGGAATTGGGTTTGTAATTCCATTTAGAGCCCAAAGGGCTTGGTGGATGTGGAAATGTGGAATCCTAGGATGGTTTGGGATTAAATGCCACCCCTGCCAGGGCAGGGACCCCTTTGCTATCCCAGGGATCCAGGGGCAGTCACAGCCTCTCTGGGCACCTTGTGCCAGGGCCTGCCCACCCTGCCAGGGAGATTCCTTCCCAAAATCCAATCTAAATCCTCCATCCTGCAGCTAAAGCCCTTCCCTGTGTGCTGTCCCTCCAGCCCTTGTCTCTCCACGTTTCCTTCAGGCACTGGAAGGTCACAGTTCAGTCACCCTGGAGCTGCTCCAGGACAGATCCAAGGCTGCTTTTTTCCAGGAATTCTTTTCTTCCCTTGTGTGGATGTTTGATTCCTTGTTGGCACCGCCATGCCTGGGTGTTGACATCCATTTTGTTTGTCTGAGCAGAGCCTGCATTTCCTTTTTATTTCACACATTGCTCCCTGTCCTGAATCTCTGGGCCACAGGAAAACAACTGAGGGAAGGAATTCCAGAATTCCAAGTGTTCTGGTGGCAGCCTTGGCAAAGCTGGGGGTGCCAGCTCTGAGGAGCTGCCCCAGCTCCTTCCTTCCCCTCCCTGCTCAATTAATGGCTGCCTGCCCCGCCTTGGTTTCACTTTCACAACCTCGGGGCATTTCAGCATTCATAAAGAGCAAGGAGCTTTGGGGCTTTGAAATTCATAATGCAAGTAGTGAGCACTGGTAATTAATTAGGAAACACTGAAATTGAGTTTTAGCAGTTGTAAAATCTCTTAGCTCTGTTAATTGTCAAGAAGAGCAGGTACAACCTTTTCACTCTCCTTTATCAATTAGAGGAAACTTTTTATTTTTTTTCTGGAAACATTTCTTTTAATTTTTTTCTGGAAGCATTTTTGTTTCTTGAATCTGAGCTGAACTGAACAGATTTCTTGATATATTAACTTAATAAATAGTATAAATATTATTTAATACTTAATACTCTTTATTATTTAATCAGTAATTATAAATATACTTATTTTTACCCTCAATAAGGAATTAATTCAAGAACTCAGATTAGTGAGCTACAGAGAAACCCCACAGCTGCATCATCATCTTTCATAGAGGTGGTTAATTATCTTTAGCCAAATAATAAAAATTGGATTCATTCCTTGCTTGTCCATAATTCCATTTTTCCTTGTTAAACCCAAGGTGGGTTTGTGATTTCCAGCACTGAACATGAGGGCTGGAAACCCAGTGTAGAAACCTCTCAGTCCTGATCAGCATTGAGTTAAATCTTTCCTGTCATTGTTTTCCCGTGGATGTAAACAGAGGAAATGCTTTTATGCACGGAGGAGAAAGATTTCTGACAATCCCAGAATCAGTGAGGAGCTTGCAGAGTTTCCTCCCCCAAGAGCTGACAGGCAGTTTTGGGGAGAGAACCCACACTTCTGTGCCAAGGCAGCAAATGGGTAATTGGGGTTTTACACAATCCAGCAGAGTTCTTCACAAACTGATTGTTTGCTTTTTGAGATGTGGAGGAAATAAAAGTAAGACTTGGGTTGGGGTTTTTGTCTTGTCAGACCTGCAGCAGTTACACAAACTGTCCTTATCACTGGCTCTGTTTAATCCTTTCTAAATCTTATTTTTGAAAATTAAGATTATTTTTAATACCACCTAAATCGCTTAAAATTTATGTGGTACACGAAGGGAAATTACACAGAGGGACCCTCCTACCTAAAGGATCCTTTTCTTTTTCCACCAAGGAAGCCTCAGTTAAATGAATTACAGTTCTGGTTCATCCATCAGCCAGGATTTTATGGACTTTGTTTCTAAAGAGACCTTTAGGGACTTCAATCCTGATTAAACTCTCTTGCCAAGGGCCTGCTTTGTTCTCTTCTTCTGTTTTTAGGTTGGGGAAACCCATTTTGAATCTTTAGAGAACAAAGGAACAGTCAGACCTGCAGGGTGGCTCCGCATCTTCTGGGAGAGGAAATGTCTCTTCATTTTGATCTTTGTTTTCCCAAATAAAAGTGAAGGTTGGACGTGATCTTGGAGATCTTTTCCTACCTTAACAATTCTGTGCTATTCCAGTTTGAATCATTTTGATTGCTGCCTTATCTTATTCTTTTTTTTTACAACGTCTCATACTCATTCCATAGATTTTTTTCCAGAATACTTTCCCCATCCCAGAAAAAAAAAAGAAAAACAACCAACCTATTAAGAAAAGAACCACCCAACTTTTGTTTCCCAAGGGGGAGGTGGAGCAGATTGCCATGATGAAGCCCAAGGGGCAGACGGAGCACGACGAGGGAATGTTGGAATATTTGGAGGATTTGATCGGCTCGGCGCGGCTCAAGGAGCCCATCCAGAGCCTGTGCCGCAGGGTGGAGCTGCTCAACGAGCGCCGGGGGGAGAAGGTCAGTGCAGCACAAATCCCAGCTCTTGGCAAGGGCAGTCTGACAGCAAAATCCCACAGATGTGTGTCTGTAACAGAAAGATCTTTAAATGTGGATTCTAAAGTGTCTTGGTTTGAAGGACAGGTGTCTGCCAATATAGGCAGGAGCTTCTCTTTGAAATGGAGAATGTAAACACCCTCCTCTTCCAAATTATTATAATTTTGAAATTAAGGGGCTCTCAGGCAAAGATATGGGAATTAGGAATTACAGCTCTTTACTAGGAAAATTAAAATAGAAATGCAGTATTACAAAGAACAATCCCAAACCCTGCCAGAGTCAGAATCCAAG
>JAOTQZ010000480.1:23598177-23612071 GCA_026546895.1 Pogonocichla stellata | reverse complement strand
GAGGACAAGAATAAAGCCATTGAGTTCCTTTGCTTGGAAAACCAAATATTTAAGGAAAAGAATCAGCTCTGTCAATATTACATGTAAGTAATTGTCAGGTTTGGCTCTAATGTGGTGGGGCTGCTGTTAAACCTTGCTTCAGTATCTCTCATTTGAAATATTTTCCATTTCTAACTCCAAATTATTGTTATTTTTTGATACTTTACATAATCCTGATGTTACACTGAGAATTGGAACTAAAGATTCACTGTGAAGATGGAGAAAAGTGAGGATCTATTGTTGTTTTTTTTTCCTAGCCATGACCTAAAGAAACGAATAAATGACCTGGAAATGCAGAAGGAGAAAATTAATGAAGAGACTAAAAGTGTTAATGAGAAAAGCAGTAAACTTGCAGAGGAAACAAAAACCAAGAATAAAGCTTTGAAAGAACTTGAGAAGTGAGTACTTCAGGGATGTGTAATACCATGTTTTACATGTTTCCCACCAAACAATTAAATTATCTGATGAGCAGAGTCACTTCTGGTACATCTAACTATACAAAGAAGCATTTAAATAAATGCACAAAAGTAAATTAAATGCACAAAAATAAATTAAAGCAAATTCCCATTCTAGGTAAGAGTCACAATTACAATAAGAAAATGTCTGATCTTTGTAATGGATTTAAATATTTCTTTATATTGACTGTACAAAAAAAGAATTAGTAAATGCTTTTTAGATTTACAACCTTATTGCTTAGGGACATGGATTTGGGAATTTTTCCCCAGTTGCCTCATGAATTATTTATGCAAAAATTGTGTTTCTTAAAATTGCTTTGCCTGGGTGCTGATCCCCAATCCAGCTGCAATATTGACCTGCTCAATCTCAGGGAATTACTGGGGAGAGATGGGAATTATCAGTGCTGTCAAGAAAAAAATGAAAATTTCTGAAAATACATTTAATATTGCTTGAGTAATTGATCTTTTTCTGACAAAACATCATTTTCCCAGGGAAAATACTGGGAATATAGTGAATATTGGATGTTGTTCACCACAAAACCTGAGTAATGTTAATTTAAATTCTTCATGTTGACTTATTAAGCCAAGCTGAATAAGCCTTATTTTTAAACTGCATGAAATCATTCTTTTTTTTCTTTTTTCCTTCAGGAAATTCAATAAAATTACAAAGTTCATAGAGGAAAAGAAAGAAAAATTCACTCAGTTGGATTTGCAAGATGTGACAGTGAGGGAGAATCTCAAACATGCCAAGAGCAAGGCTAAAAAACTGGAGAAGCAGCTTCAAAAGGACAAGGAAAAGGTGGGAGATGGATCAGCTGGATTGGCTTGGAAAAGTGCAAGAGAAAGTGGGAGATTGTAGGAGAAAGTGGGAAAGGCAGAAAGAAGGTGGAAAAATGGGATTGGAATTGTTTTAATCAGATATTTTAAGTCATTAAATCAGCCCGAGGTTTTATTTGCTGATCACTCCATGAATGGAGTTTTAATTTTTGGATCTGTGTTACCCACCTGGACACTGGGATGCCTTTGGAGATTTTGTGGGAGAAAGTGGGAAGGGCACAAAGAAGGTGGAAAAATGGGGTTGGAATTGTTTTAATCAGATATTTTCAGTCATTAAATCAGCCCAAGGTTTTATTTGCTGATCACTCCATGAATGGAGTTAATTCTTGGATCTCTGTCACCCACTTGGGATGCCTTTGGATGGAGGAGGGGTTCAGGAGCTGCTGCCCAGTGGGAGAGGAGGCTCAGAGTCCTTTCCTGTGCAGGTGGAGCAGCTGAGGAACATCCCCTCCACCAGCACCAAAGCCATCGAGGACGCCACGGCCAAGAGGGAGCTGCTGGCCAAGGCCAAGGACAAGGAGGAGGCCAAGCTCAGGCAGGTCCTGGCCAACCTGCAGGAGGAGACCAAGGGAATCCAGAAGGAAAAAGAGGTTTGGACAGGCAGGAATTACCCACCTGCTGTAACTTCACCCTTCGAAAGGAAACCAGCACCAGGCACTTGTAAAATGCCATTTATTGACAGTTCCACTGTTCCTTGTGGTAGTTCAGAGGAGCCTCGTTGGGAAATTAATCTTAAATTAATAATTACAGCTAAGCAGCTCATTCATAGATTTAATATAAATAATACACTCTGATTTTCTGCCACCAAAACATTTAAGCCAATGGTGTTGCTTGAATAAATAAATATATTCTGGAATGATCTGTTCCCAGCCTTTCCCACACTCTAAATTAGTGGACAGCTACTTTTAGTTATTGTTGGTGGTGATGTACAGTACCTGGAGGCTGGAAATTGATCCTTAAATTTGCAGGGTTATTTTCTATCCTTGAAAAGGTGGATTCTCCATGGATTTGAGCTGTAATTTAGCTCAAGGGTAGGGCTGCTCCCACCTTTGAGAAAACAACACAAAGCTTGTGTGGAAATGCTCTGTGATAACTCCTGAAGTTTTCACAGTTAGGAAAAGCCTTGTTAAATTCCCAGCCATTAATGTTCATTAATGAAGAAGTGCAGCTTGTCCCTGAGAGCAGAAGTGTTTCCTGCTGCCAGGGCTGGAAAAGCAGATCCCATTTGCTGTTCCTGTGCCCAGCTGGGGGGCTGAGCTGTCCCTGGTGTCTCTGCAGGGCAAGGAGAAGGAGCTGATGGAGTTCAGCAAGGAGGTGGCCGAGGCCCGCTCCAACATGGAGCTGACTCAGTCAGAGCTGGAGCTGTACCTCAGCAAGTACAACTCTGCTGTGGCTCGCCTCAGCCAGGCTCAGGAGGCCCTGGGCAGCACCTCCAGCACCCTGAAGGAGAGGAAAGCCACCATCAGAGACATTGCTGTCAAATTACCCCAGGCTGAGCAGCAGCTCAGGGAGGTGAGCCTTGCCTTTCCCATTTCAAGTCACACACAAAGCAAAGGCCACTCTTCTCTGTGGCAATAATCATGGTGAAAATAAGCCATGACCCATTTCCTCTAAAACAACATTGAAAAGCTGTTTTCTAATACTCACTTTGCTCTTGGAGCAAATATTGGATTTCAGCCTTACGTTGTTGACTTAAATGAAATCCTACATATCCCTGCAAGGGGATAGATTTAATTTCACACTGAGACATGGCTGCATTCCTGAGCCTTCTTCAGGCCCTGGCACAAGTGTCCCAGAGCAGCTGTGGCTGCCCCTGGATCCCTGGCAGTGTCCAGGTTGGACAGAGCTTGGAGCAGCCTGGGACAGTGGGAGGTGTCCCTGCCATGGCAGGGGTGGCACTCGGGAAGATTAATGTCCCTCCCAACCCAAACCATTCCTTGAATTTCATTTCTTGCTCCTCAATCATTCCCCAAAGAACAAAGCCATGCATTTGAAGACTCCCTGAATCCAGTAGATTTTGAGAGGCTGAGCCACTGTCTTTGAACCCCCAGAAAGAGACTGCTCTGGAGAAGCTGGAAAAGGAAGAATCCGGGAGCAAGGATCTCGTGCGGAACCTGCGCCGGAAAGTGGAAGAAGCCAAAAGTTCTTTGGCACAAAGTCGGAGCCGAGGGAAAGTGCTCGAGGCTCTGCTCCAGCAGAAGAAATGTGGCAATATTCCTGGGCTCTATGGAAGGCTGGTAAGTTTTAGAAGGGTGTTACAGTTTTAGTGTTGAACTCAGGAGAGCTGAGTGGTGTTCCTGTGATGAAGTGTGGGATGCCTCACTTCCCTGGCATCAGGAATTCAGGGATGCCTCACCTCCCTGGCATTAGGGATTTGGAGAGCAGAGCTGTAAATCTTGTGGAATTGCTGTAAAATCAAACATTTTTCAGTTCTTTTCAGGCAACGTTGGTTTAAAGTTCTGAAAATTCAGAGCTGAGATTTTCATTCCTGTTGCACGTCAGTGTAATTGTAAAAGTGCTGGTTTTGTACTCTGCAGTTTTTTGCCCAAGGACAATTATCTCTGCTTCAAAAAAAATCAGTTTATTCAGATTTTTAAAAGTGCATTTATGGATTTACTGGGCCAGAACTCAAAGAGCAGCTCAGGTGCCACCTAAGCAGTGTTTGCTCCTTGTCCCCCCATCCTCAGGGAGACCTGGGAGCCATCGATGACAAGTACGACGTGGCCATTTCCTCGTGCTGTGGAGCCTTGGATCACATCATTGTGGACACCATTGACACTGCCCAGGCCTGTGTGAACTTCCTGAAGGCTGGAGGCATTGGAGTTGCCACCTTTATAGCCCTGGACAAGGTGAGTCCCACCCTTGGGAAAACAAAGCATTTTACTGTTAATTGCAGTCTAATTACATTAATAGAATAACAGAATGACCTCAGCATTTATCTCAAAGATTGATTCCTTGGTTTCCTTTGTGGATGTAGATGGCTGTGTGGGAAAACAAAATGCACAAAATCCCAACCCCTGAGAACGTCCCTAGGCTCTTTGACCTGGTGAAGGTGGAGGACCCCAAAGTTCGCCAGGCCTTCTACTTTGCTCTCAAGGACACTCTGGTGGCCAAAAACCTGGATGAAGCCACCAGAATAGCATTCCAAAAGGAGAAAAGGTGGAGGGTGGTAACCCTGCAAGGACAAATCATCGAGGTGTCAGGTACTGCAGCCCCAATGGAGCTCCACTGGAAGCACTCTGTGGGTGATAGTGAAGCCCAAGGAGTTCTCTGACCTCTTCTCATCCCTTTTTCTGTAGGAACCATGACTGGTGGGGGAGGAAAAGTCATGAAGGGCAGAATGGGCTCCTCAGTCGTGATGGATATCTCAGAAGAAGAGGTGAGTACATCATGGAAATGGAATTCCAGCAGAATTCCTTCCTGTGGGCAGCTCAGCGTGAGCAGGAGTGATCTGGGGTGGAAGATGATTCCAAAGGGTTACAAAGCCAGAACTCCCAGTGTTAGCAGAGGTTACAAAGCTTCCAAGTGCAGCAGGATCAAAGGGTTGTCACTGGCAGGGGCTGCCCAGGGAGCTTTGGAGTCCCCATCCCTGGGAGTGTCCAGGGAAGGCCTGGAGGTGGCACTCAGGGCTCTGGGCTGGGGACAAGGTGGTGACCAGGCACAGGCTGGGCTCTGTGGTCCTGGAGGGCTTTTCCAGCCTCAGGGATTCTGGAATTCTGTGTTTGTTCCCAGCCCAGGCCATTATTTGAATTCAGTGTCTCAGTGCTCCCTTTGATAGCTCAGACACCATTTTGGCAGAGCAGGTTACAATTTGCTTTTCCTTCTGAATTCCATTTAGATTTTAATCTGGAGCTGCTCCAGTTGTTTCTCACTGGCAGAGCTGGTGTTCCCAGCACTCAGATTCCCCAAGCTGAAGTTTTTACTGCACTTTCTCCTGTGTTTTAAAAGCTGCTGAGCACAGGGATGAGCCCTGGCTTGGTTCTGTCGTGGTGACACCAGTAAATAATCCTCTCATTCTGTGTAGATCAGCAAAATGGAATCCCAGCTGCAGAGGGATTGCCAGAGAGCTGTGCAGCGTGAGGAGGAGAAATTCCAGCTTGAGGATGCCATCAGCAAACTGCAGAAGGACATTCAGGAAATGAGGAACACCTCAGAGAAATACACAGCCAGCATCCAAGTGAGAATCCCTGAGCACTTCCCAGCCCCACACAGGCCTGGCTGGTGGCCAGGAGTTTTCAAGGACAAGATTCCAGCCCAGTTTTGTGTTCTCTGCAGGGTTATTCTGAACAAGAAGTTAATCTCAAAAACGAAATCAAGGAGCTCGAAGCCGACGTCACTGCTGCTGCTCCAGACAAAACTAAGCAGAAGGAGTTGGAAAAAGCCCTTGATGGTTATAAAAAAGGTACAGTTTGTGGAGAGGGGGTTAGAGATAAAAGTTGTACTAATCTCTTTTAGTAAAAGAAGAAGGAATGGCTTTGGGTTTGTGCTTCAGTTCCCTATCTTGGTTTGGGACCTCGTTTTTCCTCAGGTGTTTCTGGAGATCAGAGAGTAAAACCCCTTTTCTTTGTAACTGCTCAAGTTCATGTTTCAGTCAAGCCAAAGTACATGTGAATTTCAATATTCTGTTTCTTTGCTTAGGTTTTTGTGGTTGTATCACACATTCATAGGGAAACTTAGATTAATTAGGGGCAAGAATTGTTAATGAGGAGATAATGATATAAAAATCAAGTGAAGGTTTTTTGCCAGGCTCTGAGCAGGCTCTGCCATGAGTCTATAAAAGAGATCCCTGTATTCTTTGTGGGAACACATCCCTTTTGTGCAGTGATGCTGTTCAGCAGGGGCAGGAACCACACAGTTACACCAGCTCCTGGGAAATGCTGGTGGCCAATTCTTAAAATGTAACTTTGGCGCATCTTCCCATTAATTAAATGCAAAGAACGACCTTGGAGTAACTTCTAATGCACCACCTCATGCATTTAAGTATTCTGTGTACAATAACTAATACTGAGTGGTTTTTATGGCAGGAGAGCTTTGGTAGAGCAGTGACAGAAAGAAATTGGGTGGATTTTGATGTTTGTCCCAGTGAAACTCATCATTTATCACAGCACAGGCTCTCAGTCCCTTTCCCTTGCCCAGATTACGAGCGTGTGGCTGAGAAGGCTGCAAAGATGGAGGAGGAAGTGAAACGCCTGCACCGGCTCATCATAGACACCAACAACCAGAAACTGAAGGCTCAGCAGGACAAAATTGATAAAATTGACAAGGAAATGGATGAATGGTCCTCAGCCATCACCAAGGCTCAGGTGGCAGCCAAGACTGCAGACAGGTACTGCACTCACTCAGTGCCTGTGCTAAGTGGGGCTCAGGGAGGGAAAGGGAAGGCAGAGTTTGTAGTTTCTAATAGTTTAAAAGTCACATTTAATCAGCATTTCTCTAGTGTTTGCCTGAATTATTTCTCTAATATTGCTTAAACTGCAATACTCAGGATAAAGTCCAAAATAGCACTCAATTGGATGTGCTGGAGCTGTTCAAGTCTGAAGGGACTGATTTTATTAGGAGATCAGTCAGGAAATAAAATGGATCTGTTTTTATGGGAGCTCACCAATCCATAGAGATTCCAAACTCTGAAAGAAGAAATGAAATCAGTGAAGTCTGGCTGCTGAGGAAGACAACTTTGTTTTCCTTGGATCCTTCTGCAGCTGGGGGAGTTGGTGCCTAAAGCAGCACTTGCTCCTTGTTGTCAGTGAGATTGTGCTCCTGGATTGTTTTCTGTGCTGTTGCCTCATGTGAGGTGCACAAAGATCCCTGTCCCTGGGCAGGAACCTGAAGAAATCCGAGGAGGCTCTGCAGCGCACGGAGAAGGAGATGGAAGAAAATGAGGAGGAGATGAAAAACCTGACAGCAGAGCTGATAACACTGGAGGAGAAAGCCAGTGAGGTGATGAAGGAGTGCAAGCAGGCTGAGGTGAGTCCTGGGGGCACTCTGGGCTCCAGGGGAATCAGGGAGAGGAGTTCAGCCCTCCCTGTGTCCCCCTGATACCCCATTCTCTCTGCAGGGCAACCAGGCTGTGGCAAATGGTCTATTTTTCTTTTTTATACTCACCTGAAAATTCATCCTAACCCAGTTTAGGAAAAAAACTTACACCAGGTCTCCCCAAAGAAATTGCTGGGTTTAAAAGTTGCTTAAACATAAATGTGGGATTTTAGTTTCTCATCTAGATTTCCTAGAGAGAGGGAAAACCAGGATGGCTGAAATGTTTTCAAATAAACCTAAAATTTGATGTCTTTCTTTAATTAGCTAAAAATGAGTGCAGGATTCGTTTGATCCAGATCTGGAATGAAAATACAAGCTGCAGCATTTTCTCAGTCATTCCAGAATTCAGAGATCATTTATAAATCCAAGAATATTTATTTGCTTCCATCAATGGCCATGAGTAAATTAAGTGTAAGGAGATTTTTCACCCAGAAAAAGGGAGAACATTTTTGTAGGTTATTGATTAATGCCCTTTTTGGGGGCAATTGTCATTTTTCTATTCAGGAAGCTTTGCCAGCAGTGCAGGAGGAGCAGAAGAATTTACTCCAGGAGATGAAAACTATTCAGGATGCTGAACATGCCCTTCAGAGTGAAGCTCTGAGCATCAAGCTGAAAATGGAACAAATTGACAGCCACATCTCCACCCACCAGGGAAAGGTTAAATACTGGCAAAAGGAGGTAGGAAATGGTTTTGTTCCTAAAACTTAAATCAGGGAATTGTGGAATGGTTTGGGTTGGGAGGGACCTTAAAGCTCATGCAGATCCATCCTCAGGGACACACCTTCCACTGTCCCAGACTGCTCCAAGCCCTTGGACACTTCCAGGGATCCAGGAGCAGCCACAGCTGCTCTGTGGATCTCACAGGATGAGCTCATCAACATCCCCTTAGAAAACAGAGGCTTTGGGAGAAAATTCCTCTTCAGGTCACAGCTTATTGCTGTGTGTGCAGGAACAGGATAGTAGGATAAAGAGACATTTATTCACTTTTTCACATCCTATTTTAAAGGGACTTGTGGGAAGAATCTTGGGATGTTTGGAGATCAGAAGCTTCCCTGTGCTAACCCAGCAAAAACTCATTTTAGACGCAGCTGCACGTGTTTGCTAAAGCTTTCCACACGCCGTGTTTGCATTGCAGATCTCCAAGCTGTCCCTGCACGCCATCGAGGGCGAGGCCCCCGAGGAGCTGCGGCTGCTGAGCGGGGAGGAGCTGGAGGCGCTGCAGGAGCCCGACGCGCTCAGCAAGAAAATCGCGCTGCTGGAGGCGGAGCGGCACCAGCTCCGCCCCAACCTGGGCGCCATCGCCGAGTACAGGAAGAAGGTAAAGCTGCAACCCCCGCGGGAAGGGCCCAGCCCAGCCCTGGGCACCGCGGGAGAACGGGGCCTGATCCTCCTCCTTCCTTTTGGAAGGCTGCAATTGGCCTGTTGCTGTTGTTACCAGCCAAAGTGAAAGTTGTTTCTAGGAGTTTTTTGTTTCCCACACCATGGGTGTCAGGTGACAAGGACTTCCTGGGTGATCTTGAAGTCTTTTCCTACCTAAATAATTCCATAATTCTCCTGGGAATGTTTATTTAGTAGAATCAAGACTTCACAGCCCAGACAGACACACAATACCTGGATTTTCCCTCCTCACATCAATAATACTGAACCATTCAACAGATGAAATGTTTTTTATTTTGACACAGGTTTTTTGTTTTCCCTCAGCAGCAGAGATGGGAAAAGAGAGACAATTTGGGAGTTTTGTTTCAGGACAAAAAGAATGTTTGAATGGTAGGAAAAATGGTTTAAACTCTAAAGTGAGGAGGCAGCTGCTCTAAGTGCCCTTGGGTTTGTTGTTTTCCCCTCAGGAAGAGCTGTACCTGCAGCACGTGGGAGAACTGGACAACATCACCAGCGAGAGGGACAAATTCAGAGAGGCCTGTGAAGGGCTCAGGAAACAGAGGCTGAATGAATTCATGGCAGGATTTAATGTCATCACCAACAAGCTGAAGGAGAACTACCAGATGCTTACACTGGGAGGGGATGCTGAGCTGGAGCTTGTGGACAGTCTGGATCCCTTCTCAGAGGGAATCATGTTCAGGTTTTCAAAATACTTCATATTCTATTAATTTTTAATCATCATAGTCCTTTTCTCAACCTGTTTTTAAAGTAAATGTTCACTGATCATCAGTGAACCAACAAGACAGGTTCAATGAATAGTGACAGCAACCACCACTTTTTAGCTCTCCCTAAAATCAGGTACTGAAGCAGTTGGAAAGCTCTGAACTCATTTCCCAGCACTTGTTAATTCCCAGGTCACTCCATTCTACCTAGGGAGTGATGGCAGTGTTCTGTCAGAAGTGCTCCCAGGATAAATTCATTATTCAGTGGGAGTTCAGCTGGGAAAGGCAGCGAGCAGGAGGGTGAGGTGCTGCAGTTCCTGTTGCCAGGCTGAGCTCAGAATCCCTCACAGCCCCACCTCTTGCTCTGTTCCAGTGTCCGGCCTCCCAAGAAAAGCTGGAAGAAAATCTTCAACCTGTCAGGAGGGGAGAAGACCCTGAGCTCCCTGGCCCTGGTGTTTGCCCTTCACCACTACAAACCCACCCCTCTGTATTTCATGGACGAGATCGACGCCGCCCTCGACTTCAAGAACGTCTCCATCGTGGCATTTTACATCTATGTGAGTTCCTCTGGCCTCACCTTCCTGCCATGCTCCCTCCTCCAGGAGGGACACAGTGGCCACACAATTAGAGGCAGTTTAAGGTGTGGGATGCTGCAGTTTGGCTGCTCCCTCTGGAACACAGAAATTCCCCAAAGCATCAGCTCTTGTCAGAATACACAACTTCAGCTGTCACTGATGGCTTCATGGATTCTTGGATTTATGCTTCCATGTCATTCCCATCAGTGTTTTTGATCTCTATCTTAATTAGTACTAATTAATTATTTTCATGCTTTTAAAATTTCTGCCCTCATCACCATATTTAATGAAAGCAAACCCCTTACGCAGCTCCAGCTCAGGTAATTAAACACTGAATATTCAGAGTTATTATTAACTGCAGTTTTGGGAACAAGTGGCAAAGATGAGGAGCAGCTACTTCAGATTAGGGAAACACCTGGAGGTTCCCTGCTTGCAGCTGCAGTTTTAAACTTGGCTTTGTGTTCCACACCAGGACAGAGGGGATTTTGGGAATGCTGGGCACTAACACCAATCACTTCTGTTTCAGGAACAAACCAAGAACGCCCAGTTCATCATCATCTCCCTGAGGAACAACATGTTTGAGATTGCAGACAGATTAATTGGCATTTATAAAACCCAGAACACCACCAAAAGTGTGGCCACCAACCCCAAAATCCTGGCTGTGAAAGGATTGGAGGAACTTTGCTCCCCTGAGTGCAGTGTAGCCCAAAAATAGGGAGGAGGCAACTTGCAGCCCCATGGCTGCTGTTTCTTTTTGTCTGATTTCATTCTGTATTTTCTGTAAATTTTGAATAAAGTTTGTAAAAGATTGTATTAATATAAACCCAGCCTCAAAAAATTCCACTTTTTGAATGTCATATAAAAATTGAGGAAAAGGAGATGTAAATTGATGAAAATAAAAAGTGCATCAGGTTTGCCAGGGGGCAGGGGCAGCACCAGAGACACAGACACCAACTGAAGGAATCAGTGTAATTTACTAAAATGCAAAACTGCCAAGAGTTGCAGGAGAAGTTCAGCAATGCACCTGATCTTTGGCAAAGAATTCCAGGAGGATGTTAAAGGCTGAATTCCACAGCTGTGGATCGAGGCAAATCTCTCCTCTCTTCACCTTAAGTGGATCAGAACTTTAGTTCAGAGGAAATCCATGCAATACAGAAAAGGAAGGATATAGAAACAGAACAAGTGTAGAGTCTTAACAGTGCAGCTTTTGAGTAGAAAATGAAAATAATGCTGGATTGGTGCACTAGGTTTCAAATCTAATCAAAGTCACCAGGAAAAATTCTCCTGCAGAGCTGCAGGGGCAGGGCAGAGGTGTAGCACAGCTCATACACTTTGTCCTGCAGGGAGGTGCAGCAATCCTGATAAATCTGCAGCAGGAATCTCCAGAGATGCACCAGAGGCGCTGGGATGGCTGCAGAGGAGATTTCCTCGTGCCACACCACCACCACTGAGGTCAGGATCAGCAGGAGGATGATGGGTTCAGTGAGAGCAGCCCAGAGTGCAGCTGCTGCTGTTTGCTCTGCAGGCCTTTGGTGAGCCAGCTGCAGCTTTGGAGTGTGCATCTTGTGCAGCTGCCCGATTTCAGTTCTGGAAATGTCCTGCAGCACCTTCTCCATGCTCGGGTCAATCTCCAGGGGCTCAGGCTCCGGGAGCTGCTTCTCCCTGAGAGCCTGGAGCCGCTGCTGCAGCCCCTGCAGCTTCTCCAGGAAGAGCAGGGGTGACTCCTCCTTCTGCAGAGCTGAGTGCAGCTCCTTTAACTCCTTCTCCTCTAACTTCAGCTTCTCCACCTCCTCGATGAGGGGATCGTATTTCTCTGAAACGCACCTCTCGACTTCATCCAGCGCGCTCAGCAGAGCTGATTTTTTCTGCTCCAAGGCATCACCAAGTTCCTTAAACCACCGCAGCACGGCTTCCCTGTGGCTCTGCAGGGCGCCCTGGCAGCGGGCCTTGTGCCGCCGCAGCCTCCCGGAGCAGGAGAGCACCGTGAACCAGCGGGACTGATCGCTCAGCTGCTCCCGGAGCTGCCCCGAGGCCGCCCTGGCCCTGCCGTAGGCGCTGCGCAGATCATCGATGGGGTGCCCGCGGTGGCGGCCGATGGTGACGCACTGGCCGCACACCAGCCGCCGCTCCTGCAGGCAGTAAATGTTCAGCGGCTGCCGGGGGTGCGCGCTGCACGTCCCCCCCTCCTCCTGCTGCTCCTGCTCCCTGGCTCGCTCCTCCTGCTGCATCCTCTCGATGACGGCTTTGAGCGCGGAGTTGAGGGGCAGCGCCTCGGGCCCGGGCGCAGGCACGGCCACGGGGGCGCGGCAGGTGGGGCAGCGCAGGCTGAGCGCGGCCGGGGAGCCCAGCGGGGGCTGCAGGAGCCGCCGCAGGCACGGAGCGCAGAAGGTGTGAGAGCACGGCAGCAGCCGCGGCTCACGGAACGTGTCACAGCAGATGGCACAGGTCAGCTCCTCCTCCAGCCGCTCCATCGCCCTGGGGACACGGACAGACAGACAGACACATAGAGAGACACAGACACACACAGACAGACACACAGACAGAGACACACAGACAGACACACACAGACACACAGACAGACACACACAGACAGACACACAGACAGACACACACAGAGACAGACACAGCGGGAATTAGTCTCTGTCCACACCCACCCAGTGACCCACGAGCCTCAACAGACCGGGAATTCCCTGCCTCTACCCTTGAGGGGCGGAAATAAACAACGGAAGCGACCAAAGGAGCTCAGCGAATTCCAGGCTACACTGAGAGCATTCACAGAATTCACAAAATCACAGAATTTTGTGTTGGAAGAGACCTTCATGATCATCGAGTCCAACCGAGCCCTAACCCCTCAACTAACCCATGGCACCCAGTGCCCATCCAGGCTTTTTTAAACACATCCAGGGATGGTGACTCCACCACCTCCCTGGGCAGACCATCCCAGTACTTTATCACCCTTGCCATGAAAAACTTTTTCTTATATCCAGCCTGTATCTCCCCTGGCACAACTGTGTCCTCTGGTTCTGTCAGTGCTGCCTGGAGAAAGAGACCGACCCCCACCTGAGCACAGCCACCTTTCAGGTCCACCCAACCATATCCACATCATCCACCTCCAACCCCTAAAAATCCAGGAAAAGCAGCAATCTGCCATGAGACACTGGTTACAGTGGACAACAGTAGCAGAGTGGGAAAAGCCAGAACCAGAATTTCTACATAACCTCAGAGCTATGGAAATTTTCTACCACCAGAAGTAACATTTTCAGTGTGAACAGAAGTACAGAATTTCGTTCTCTCCCCCACTCGTTTCCAATGTTTCTTTTGTAACATAAAACAGTCATAAGTGCATTGAACAGTCACATTTAGAAGCTCTCTCAAGGCTCCGGCACAGAAAATCCAACTCAGCCCTCACAGACAACACCACACCTGGAATTACCCCTGGGTTACTTGAACACGAAACTGAAAATTAACTTTCACTATCCCTCCCCCTCCGTCTTTCGATTCCATTGCCAAGACTAACTCTCCATCCCTTGTGACTCTGCCAAAGCTTCTGGCCACAAGCATTCCCTGCTATTTACCGCTCGGTCCGGGCAGCGCAGCCAGAGCGAGGAGCACACCTGGACACACCTGGACACACCTGGACCTGTCCCGGCTGCTCCGACACCGGCAAAAGGGATCCGCGCCCGAACCTGTCGAGTCACAGCGACGGCAACGAGCTGAAACACGAGAAAACACCCCGAGCCCCGCGGTGCCCCGGGAGGGCGGCGCTCACCGGGCCGGGCCCCTCGGGCTGCGGGGAACCTCAGCGCCCTCCTGGGCTCTGCGGAGGAGCTCCGAGCTGCTCCCGGGGAGCTGCGCC
>JAOTQZ010000480.1:23574940-23585182 GCA_026546895.1 Pogonocichla stellata | reverse complement strand
ACCTCCCTCCCATCTTGTAGAGATTTTAACAAACATCCCAGGGATGTTTACAGATTTTAAGAGAAAACATCCATCCTATCCTGCAGAGATTTTAACAGAAAACTTCCCATCATGTAGAGATTTTAACAGAAAATATCCCTCTCATCATGTACACATTTTATCAGAAAACATCCATCCTGTTATTTACAGATGTTAACAGAAAACATCCCATCATTTAGAGATTTTAACAGAAAACCTCCCTCCCATCACATACAGCTTTTAAACAGAAAACACCCCATCATGTACAGATATTAACAGAAAACATCCCATCATGTACAGATTTATGGTGATGGGTAAGGGAAAGGGGTGGCAGACAACACCAGACCACCAAGAACAGTGAGAGCCCAACAAATCCCTGAAGATTCATTGATAAAATTTCCAAACAACACTAAAACTTCCCAAGGGTTGGTGGTGGCAGGAAGAACAATAATTAATAATAGAACTCCCCAGAGGTTGGTGGTGGCAGGAAGTGCAATAATTAATACAAAACACCCACCTATGATATTTCCTAAAGCCCACACTGCTTGCTCACAAACATTTTGATGAGGTGAATGCAGCAGTCTCAGGAAAAGCGGCACAGCATCTGAAATAACCAAAATAACCCAGGGAAATGGTTAAAAAATGCATCTCAAAAGAGCAAATCATTCACAGAATTAACTCTCACATGAGATTTTTTTTTTTTCCTGTTAAGAGCTGGTCAAAGCTTCACTAATTTCCCAGGTGATATTAAAATAAAACACTGCAATAATTCTTGCTTTGCTGCATATTCTTACAGAGCCTGCACTTGAGAATATTAAACCCTTGACATTTCATTTGTTTGCAAGTCTGGAGTTTACTGAAGCTTGTCAGGATCCAAATTTAGCTCCATTTATTGAATTCAGAAATTCTCTGTTAAGTTATGCACCAGACCCAAGTGCAAAGTAACAACAAGGAGCAAACTCTGCCACTCAAATGAAGCAATTCTAGAATAAGCAGGAATGGGGTGGGAATTAAGGAGTGGGAATTAAGGAATAGGGCACAAAAGAAATCCACATTTCCATTTTTATCCTGATAATAGCTCAGTCTATAAGGAATCCATTTACTGCATATATTTCAAGAGAAATTTGAAATTTTTAGTTAGATTTTTTCTTAATTTAAACCATGTGTTTACCAGAAAAACAAAAAAATCAGCAGGATTCTCATTTCCTGCTAAATAAAAGTATTTACAGTGTCTGTATGCAAGGAGAAAAAAACATCTCCAGCAAGCAAATAATAAATTTTTATGGAAAAATTACAACAAACCACGTTTTGAATTGAAATAAATAATAATTTCAAATGTCACAGCTATTAAACTAACTAACAGAGTGCAATACAGACCTAGAGAAATCACTGAAAAAGTGCTCAATCCATTGATAAATTAAAGAGTTCTAGATCAGGACAAATTATCAATTAATTGTATTTCCCAAGGAAAACTCAGGTCGCAAGTGGGAAAGAAAGAGGATGGAGAAAAAGGTAAAAGTATTTTATTTTAGATCCTATAAGGGTGAAAACCAAATTATGTTAAAGTTCACAGGTTCCTAACCCTGAGTTTGCAAAAGCAGAAGCAACTGATCTTACAGCCAACATAAGTTTTGTGTATTTTTTTTCCTAAATTTTAGGAAAAACTCACTCCATGGTATCTTTGATTCTTCAAGAAGCTCTGGTTTGTTCACTCAATTAAAAACCTTGCCCATTTAATTTTGATTTAGCACCAGAAGCTCTGCTTCAGGACATGCTGGAGTCCAGAACAAAGTTTGCTTTGCCTGGCAGCTCAGATTCCAACAACAATTCCTTCCCACGTTTCAGATACCTCAAAATTGGAAGGACATGTTTTTAAATTCAACTTGATTTTGGAGGAGTTCTGGTCCATGAACATCCTTCCCTCTTCCCAACAGGGAGCTTTCCAGAGGGGTTGTTTGGTTTTATTTTAAGTTTTTGGTGACTTTTGTTGGGGTTTTTTTTTTGAAGTTTGAAAATTGCAAGCCAGCACATATCAACTCTGCTCAGATATTTTGAATTTCCAGCTTCTGCTCATCATTAGGAAAATCAAGTGGGTTTAAAATGAAGCCAAAACCAAGTGTGTGAGGTGAACAGCTCCTTCAGGGCTTTGATTAACAATCTGATTCCAAGTAAATCCCAGAAATGGATGGAAGCACAAGCAGCCTGCAGCACTCACTGGATTGAACTACAGCCTGGGTTTGCTCCGAGGTTCCAGAGGCAATGTTTGTCAAAGCCCACGCAGCTTCAAACTGTAAGGAAGGACTGCAGAGAAAGAAAAAGCACAGGAATTATTATTCAGCAGTGGTACATCAGCTGAACAGCAAGAATTGGTGCAATATTTTGAGTTTTGGCAATACTCACTTGTCATCTCTTTCAAGACAGTGCACTAAGATTGGTAATATTCCTGATTTTATTAGGTCGTCAATGGGTGGGTTGCGGTCACTGGACAGCAGCTTCCTGTGCAGGGAAATGAAAAAAAAATCAAATTACAGACAAATCCTGCCTGGAAAGCAGCAGGGAGCTGTTTCATCCAGCTTTCCCCTCAAAAGGGATCAGTGCTGCCACTGCAGCAGGGCACTAAAGGCTTCTTGTGCTTGAGTTTGGGAGCCCCAACAACCAAATTCCTTCCCAAGTGTTTCTCTCCTCCTCCCAAAGAGCCACAGGATTTGTTTCCTCCTCTTTAAGTGACAATAATCCCTCAAAGTGAAATTATTGAGCCACTGGAAAAGCAAAGCCATCTCATCCATTGGCCATTCCATTCCATGTTTTCTCCCCTTTGGAAGTTTATCACCAGTCAGGAAAATAAAAGATCAGAGTTATTCAGTTCCAACTCCCACAGCTTCTTCCATCTCCACCCAGCAAAGGAGACACTCAGCTCTTTCTGCACTTAAAGCCAAAGATTTTACAGCCCTTGCAAGAGTGTATTTTACTCTGCCAGAAGGATCAAGTTTGCACCAAATAAATCCAGGTATTTACATGTGAAGAAAATTCACACTACTTAAAAGGTCTGTATATTCTGATTTCTTGAAAGTTCTATTTTCCTTTTAAAAATCAATTAATTCAATTTCACTTAAGCCAGACAACATTTTCTGACCTTAAAAGCATGATAAAATAAGAATAAAATCAGGATATTTAAGCAAAGTGTGTTCTTACCTTGCTGCCTGCACAGCACTTAACTGAATACCCTGGTTGTCACTTGAAGCATTCTAAAATAAGAAAAATTAGATTTTTCACACATCTGTCATCATGCCACAAAGAATATTCAAACAATTTAATTGTTTTTACCTGTACTATTGCCTCCAAAGAAGTGTTTTGCTAAAAAAGAGAGAGAAAAATCAGTTAGAAATCTAGAAATTCCAAATGTCTTTAAGTTTACAAAAAAAGAAATTCTTGTGAGTTAATTCTTACCACTCTAAAGTCCCCATCTACATCAGAATCTTCACAGATATCTTCATGAGGAACATTCCTTCTCTTCAGGAGATGCTCATCTCTTTTGTTCTTAAAGAGAAAAATGATGGAACACCTTTAAAACTTGGATTTAGTGGGGTGGGGGTGCTAAGAAGGGAAGAGAAGCTCCTGTTTCAAACAATCTTAAATACACCAGCAGTGACACTTAAATTTTCCAAAAAAAGTTGGAAAGGATTGCACAGAGAGGCACATTCTGGGAATTCTGCATCCAACTTGTGCTGAAGTTCCCATCAACATTCCAACAACATTTCTAACGGGACACTGAAAATTCCCAGATTTTCTCTTCAGCCCACAGGAAAATAATTCCAGTTGTGATTCCTTTTTTCCAATAATTTCAGTGTTACCTTCGCACTCCTCCACACTCACTCTTAAGGAAATAACTTTTCACTGCAGATGAGCAGGAACAGCTGATTTGCAAAGAAAAAAAAGCTTTTGATAAAAATCTTTAAAAATCTCTGGAAGGGCAAGAATGATTCCCTTAATTAGGTTACAAAAAACCTCCTGGTTTTCAGAACAAAAGTTGTGGAACTCCCATAACTTCAGAACTTTTGAGTTTTTAACTAAAACTCTTCTATTTTTACTGGAGTAAGAACCAAGTCAAATCCCACTGGGGATAGTAATAATATAAAATAAAAGAATAATAATTTAAAATAGAATAATGGTGGGTCATCTCACCTTTCTCAACTCCACAACAACTTCATTTCTTTGTCTTCTCATAGTCTGGAAAGAATCAAGAACAAAAAACATGATAATCTGAATTTAAATCAATTTTAAAAGTTCTTATACAACTATTTCAGTTCATGCACTTTAAACAAAACTTTTATACACAGGGTTTAATCTTCATCATCAAAGTAGAAATCTACAGAAAATGGAAATAATTATAATATTTCTGTTATTTCATAGGAAAGCACTCTTCTAAGTCTTCATGTTGAGGAAAAAAGGAATTAGGAATCAAACCATGTCTGTTAAAGGGCAAAATGGAAAAGAGTTGTGCAGAAAACAGTATCAAAAGCATTTAAAAGACCATGGCAATCTAACAGTAAAATAATTTTATAGACAAGCTCAAATTAAGAGACTCTGCAAGCAAAGTTGAGTTATAGAACTATTATTTATAAATTAACACCTTTGATATTCTAAGAGCAATTTTTCTGTCATTTTCTCTACAGCTGCCACTGACAGTATTCAGGAAAATCTCAATTGTAAATACACATAAATTGATTTATTGCTGCTTGTGCTACTGCAGTGAAAACAGAGAAATAAATCAGTCTGGAGTGATTTTATTCTGCACTTTGAGCTCTGCAGTGAATGAGAACAGCAAAATTCCAAACAATTCCATTTTTGTTGTGACAGGGAAAGCTGCAAGTGCCCAAGCACAGGACAGAAGGAAAAGGAACCTCCTGGACAGCAGGGAGATCTGAAGATCAGCACTCAAACCTCACTTGCCAAGCATCATTATTTTTATCAAAAAAAGAATTTGCAGTTCATCTGATCAAATTTCAGCTGAGCACAAACACTGCAGCTCCTCAAAGGAGCCACAAGAAAAATGATCAAACAGGAAAAAAGTGGAAGAGGGAGGGTTCCTCTGCATGCAAAGAGGCAGAACTTTGCATGGTCTGAGAGGAAAATCCAAACTCTGCATGTCTGGCATACCCAAGATGAAAATCATGTGAGGAAAGCCTCTGATAATCAGATTGCAGAACTGTGCCACACCTCTGATGATCTCACAGGACTTTTAACACCTTCCCAAAGCACAAGCCAATAAAATCAGCATTCCCACCCAAAAGCTGTCCTGGGAGAGGGATGGCTCTGCTGGTCACAGCAAAGCTGCTGATATAGGGAGAATTAAGTGGGACCAAAACAAATATTATAAGAAAAAAAAAGCCTCAGATGTGTCATTTAGAAAATTATTTACTTGAAAAATCCTATCTGCAGTTGAAAGATGTTCTGCTGGGACAAGAACATTCTCCCTCCTGCCACAAGCTGAATTCCTGCCTGCACACCTTGCAATCACAAAAGTCTTCACATGAAAGACAAGCCATCAGTGAAGTCACTCCTAAGCACAATCTTCCAAAACCTGGCTCCACTAAAATCACTCTCTGTGTAAACAGAGCCTGTTGACAAAATAGTTACAGGTCAACCTGGCACTGCTCATCCTGTGAGGAAATGCACAACAAGTGAGAACTGAAGTCAGCTCTGCCACGGGATTTCCCAGTATCACCAGCCCAGCCAGAGATGGAATAGTTTGGGAAAAGTAAAATACCAAGCGGAGTCAAGATCAACCCGTGCTGAAAACAGCTCAGAGGGCAGAGATGAGGGATGGTGGTGTCCTGGCACGTGGGGAATTATTCCTCCTGAGCTGTCTGAATGAGCTGCCAGCTCCCAGCAGCACAGCAGGAGCAGGAAAGCACCCAGAGTTCAGCATGGGAAGGGCTCCGGGTGAAAAGCATGCACCACTCTGGGAGGAATTCACGTGGCTCTCTCAGGCACTGGATCCTGTTTGTCATTTGCTACATCAAAAATCAAATGATCTGATCTATTTCTGTTGCCTGTGATGGCCACCCCTCCATCCTCCTTTTTTTCAATTATATTTAGCTTCAGATTTATCATAAGGGCTATTTCTGACCATTAGTCATGACTGAGCCCTTCAGCTTATCATTAAAATCTCCTGTTAGTGATGCCTGCAGGATCCTGAGACATTCTGGGGGTTTTCACAACAACATGAGCAACATTCCAAGCAGCTGGGATGCACCAGCCTGGAGTGGGATCTTAAATACACCTGGAGTGGGATCCTCCGACACCCCTGGAGTGGGATCCTGCCCCCTGCACTTTTCCTGAAGGGATCAGAACTCAGCCTGTGGTCACTCCTGGGTGGGGTGGTTTTGGTTTTTTTTTGCTGGTGTAAAAGATTCCAGCCCATTTCTGCACCTCCAAGAGGAAGGTGTGGCAGCACAGGAGTAACTGTAGAACTCTGGCTGCTCCTCTCATGCAGGGCATGGTTTCCAAAGGCACATTGTTTCTGCTGGGGAACTGCAAAGTCAACAGTTACTGTAAATAACAAATGAGTTGGTTGTGCCATCCTTCCTTCCTTTCTTCCTTCCCAGGAAGTTGCTACCAGCACCAGTGTGGTCTGGGATTCCAAATAAAAAAATAAAAGACACTCCACAGGGAACAGACATGTGAAAACAGATTTTATCCAGTGGTTCAGGCCCTACTCCATCCATTATTCCCCTCCTATACAAATCCTATCTCAATTCCAAAGTGGAGCAATGAAATCTGCTCAAGATCACTGATAAAAACGCTCTGGGATCATAAAGCCAAGCCAAGATACCCCCAGAAATCACATCTCAGCAACACTTCCCACTTCAGAATGAAAACGGGAGTCTGAGTTCCAGATAAAAAAATAAAAATCAATATGACATTACATGTGCTACCAGCCCCATTTTTCCTGGAGAAGCTGTGCATGGCACAGAAAATGCCTTAAACAAATATCTCAGTATCATTTCAAAGTGACAAGATGGATGAGCTTCACCACAGAACTCCAAGTCAGCTTAAAGGAACCTATTTTTATCTCACTGAGTGAAATTCCTGCTCTCCTTCAGTTCTTCCATATCTAATCCCATATTTTGTGTAGGATACAGAAAGGGTTGAAAAGCTTGAAAGTACCTGTAATATTTAATATATCTCACACCACCACCTTTCCTTCACTCCCCTGGAGCTTCCTTGGTGTTCTCAAATATATTGGGATTTTTAAAGTCCAGTGAATGATGCTGGCAACTCTTACTTCAAGCATCTTGATGCAATGGCTGCTCCAAAATTAGTTTTGAAGTGCTCTGCATCACAGAATTATCATCATTTCCCTTCATGCATCTCTCAATTGCAGAGCAGAAATCTCTATTTAACACCTCTCCTGTGCTGGCACTGTTCAAGCAATCCTTAATCTCCTCCCCAGCAACATAGGTAAGAAAAGATTCAGCAGATTCTTCCAGGATTTCCAGAGAAATAAAATGCAGCAAATATTTTTTATTTCGTTTTTAAAAAAAACCCCAAGTGTCAGTCAGATTGCAATGCTGCAGCAGGGAACAATCACCAAGAGAAAATGAAATGTTGAATCACCAGGTGAAGAAAAATGAAGCAAATAAAACACCCTCAAACTCTGCAAACCTTCCCAAATCAAAGATCCCTAAGTGCAGACTAAAAATGCATTATTTAAATTCAAATTGCTAAGAAAACTCTAGCAGAATGAACAATTTGCACTTATCTGGCCTTTGAACAGTAAAGATCTGGTATTTAATTCCAAGATCTCTGGCATTACCATTAAAAATAAAGCTTGGCTGGGTGTCAGCACAGCCATCCCCACAATAAACAATAAAATTTCTTTCTCATTCAAAGGAGAGAAAAAAAAAAAGTCCAAGTTAAACCTGTTCCTCACTGAAGACACAAGATGAAAAAAGTCACCTTACCCTGCTCCCTAATGGATAAGTATTTGCATAATTTAATATCAGAGTCCAGATAAACCCTTCTTCAAGTCAGATTTTGGGGTTGGAGGTTAAAGAGAAAAACTGTGGCCACTGCTGCAGTTTTTAAGGCTCTTCTTTGAGCTGAACCAATTCTATTTCCCCCCTACAGCCCTAAAATCTTGAAAATCCTAAAAAAATGTTGCAAGCACTGACCAGAAATCTTAAATTCCTCCCAGAGATGCAGCCTCAGCTCCAAATGACTGCTCTCCCAACACCAACTCTCCTGCTATTAAAAACTTTATTACTCTGTGTATTCCTTTGAGGAGGAGCAGAAATCAGGGAAAGGACAAGGAATTCCTGGAGATTTCTGCTCCCAGTGAATCCCTCTATTCCCAGTGTCACCACCAATCTGTCATCTCCAAACACATGGCAGCAATTATTCACAAGGTGCCAGTGCAGGAAATGTTTACCCAAGACTGCAACATAGGAAGGAATTTTGTTAAATATCTTATGTAAAACAGGTGCTTGTGTTGGGGTTTGTTTGCTTTTTTCCCCCCCTTTTTTTTTTCCAGGCCAGAATTTGTATTTTTAGAAGCATATTGGGGAAAAAAAAAAAATTCAAAGTCTAACTTGAACTTAAGTGTCCAAAAAGGTGAATAAATGTTTGGTACTTTAAGGGATAAAATGTAGGAAATTCCCTAATTTTGGTCAGAAAGAACTTCCTGTGAATATAGAAAACAGGAACTGCTGGCACTGGAACTGTCAATGGGCTGATGTGAGCACATGGAATTAAGAGATAACATTTTTAGGAAGTTTGCAGTTCACAACATTCAATTCACCTTTCCAAATCACTAGAAACCCCTTCATTTGGCATTCACCAAAATTAGGGTGATTTCTTATTTCTCTAGAAGCAAACTGCCATGGAAAATTTTGAAAAAAAAAAAATGATGGCTTTGTAAAAACAACCCAAGGCCAACCAGAATTTCAGCAGAGATAAAAAAAGGGGAGGAGTGAAGGAGATAAAGATCAAATGTTGGCTTCCTCTGTGAAATAAACACAAAACTTTCTGCCCAAAGAGCCCTGCAAAGTGGATTTTGGGGGTGTCCTGCCCCAGGAACTTGGCTCAGAGTGGCACCAGCAATTCCCTGCTGGCCAGAGTGATGTGTAAGCAGTTAATGAGCAGCAAGGACAGCCAGAAGCCTGAGCTATTGTATGAAAAATAGCCCTGCACCGTGGTTATTTTAGGGAGCAGGCGTGTGCTCCAGGATTTGCTGGATAAATGTCACACTCTAAAATTTAACACGGCCCTGCAGTGGGTTTGGACTGTGGGAAAAGGCGTTGAAGTGCTGCAGCAAATAAAAAAAATGTGATTGAAGAGCTTCCCTGCCCTCTGACACACTCACATGTGGTGTTACCTGCCTGTGTCCATCTTGAATCTTCCCTGCTTCAGCCCTTTTCCCTTAAAATTCCGCTCCAAAGCACCCAAATTCCAGCCTGGGTCTTCTCATGAATCCCATTTTTCACTGCAATAGCACATGCTGGGTGCATTCCTAAAGATGCCTTCTTAGAATTGTCTATTCAGTGGTAAAAAAAATTTTATAAAAAGAAATTGATACCTAAGGCAAGGGGTTACCAACCAACCTCACACTCTGTTAGCAAACAGAGTGATTAATTACTCCCATTCCCAATATTTTTGCCAAAAGTTTGGACATAATTGAATAATAAATTGTTTTATTAATCTAATTGGACATGTTAAAAATCCAGGTGTTACAGATTTATGGGAAATCTGGCTGACGTTTTAATTAATACAGACATAAAGGAGTTTTTACTTTTGGAACATTGTAATGTCTTCATATAAAAGAGTGGAATATTATGGAAACTAAGGTAGTATAAAACAGCCATGAGAATGCCAAAATTCTTGTCCAGAACCCTGTACAGAGAATTTTAAGCTCCAACCAGCACTCCTGGCCCAGTGTTTAAAGGTGAGGATTGATACCTAGTTTTAAAATGTGACAATATCCCAAGGAAACCCCAAGTTAATTATGCATCCTGCTGCGTTTGGGAAGCACAAATAATTGAACCACCAAAAAGTTCAGGGGCTCTGTGCTACAAGGCAGAAAGTGCTACAAGGCTTCGAAAGTGTGCGAGCAGAAGACAGAAATAGATAAAAAAATTTTAAAAAGAAAGAAAGAGAGAGAGAGAGAGAGAAAAAAAAGATTAAAAAATGCTATGAAGCTTAGAGCGTTATTTATTGAATTAG
>JAOTQZ010000480.1:23530418-23549058 GCA_026546895.1 Pogonocichla stellata | reverse complement strand
GCCCGGCCCTTCCTGGTCATCCTGGTGGCTTCCAGCCCCGGGCAGGTGCGAGCCAGGCAGGCCATCAGGATCTCCTGGGGCTCCCGGGACTCCTGGTGGGGCCAGCGCGTGCTGACGCTGTTCCTGCTGGGCCGGGACGGGCGCGGCGAGGACGGGGCGGCGGCGCTGTCGGTGGAGGACGAGAGCGTTCTCTACGGGGACATCATCCGCCAGGATTTCCTGGACACTTACGACAACCTCACCCTCAAGACCATCATGGCCTTCCAGTGGTTCTCTGAGTTCTGCCCCAACGCCAGGTTCTTCATGAAGACCGACGTCGATGTCTTCATCAACACTCCCAACCTGGTGAAGCTCCTGCTGCGGCTCAATTCCTCCGAGAACGTTTTCACCGGGTTTCCCCTCATCGAGAACTTTGCCTACAGAGGCTTTGACAGAAAAAGGTTCATCTCCTATGAGGAGTATCCCTTCAGGCTGTATCCTCCCTACTGCAGCGGCCTGGGGTACATCCTGGATGGAAAACTGGCTCTGAGGGCTTATGAGCTGATGGGCCACGTCAAACCTGTGAAATTTGAGGATGTTTATGTGGGAATTTGCTTAAACTTACTCAAAGTCAACGTCACTCTGCCAGAAGATGCAGAGCAATTCTTCCTCTACAAAATCGACTTTGATATCTGTAAGTACAGGCATTTGATTGCAGTTCATGGCCTCACATCAAGTGAACTGGTCCAGTTCTGGCAGGATTTGTCATCTGACACTTCCAAAACTTGCCCGTGATTGTGGATTTATTTGGAAACTCCAGTTTGGTGTAAGAGTGGCCTCTAGAGATGGCTCTGACTGTGTTTCTCTTCACTAAAAGCAGGGATTCACAAAGCCCTTTTCCACCCAGAGGATGCCTTGGAATGTTCTGTCCCTTCTGCCTCTGCTGCCTTCCCGTGTGCTCAGAGCAACCCTGGGATTCCCCCCTGGATCTTCTGGAATGTACAAAATGCCACTGAGGAAAGGTGTTTATGCCAAGAAAGCAGCTCTGAGGATGCTTCCCAAATTCCTGCCTGGATTGGTTTTTTTTTTGTTTTATTGCCACTTTCCATTATTTGTCCTCTGCCCAGCACGAAATTTAACCCAACCCAATATTTCTTCTGTGCAGCCCTCCTGAGTGTGTCACACCTTGGTATGTCAAAGTGTCACCTCCAAAATGCTTCCAGGAGTGTTCCCAGCCTGGGGATCCTGTGGGATCTGCAGGAGCTGGTGGGAAATGCTGGAAATGTCGTGCACTCCGTGTCTCCACATTAAAGGGAATGTTTTTCCATTTAATTTCCATTTTCCATATGGCTTTGGTGTTCCCAGACCAGGCAGATGAAGTGGAGCTCACGAGCCATTTGGACATCCCAAAAACATTGGGATCATCAATCCCCCCTCCCCTCTGTGTGTGTGATGCATCCCAGGAGTTTTGGAACCCTGCAGGAAGATGAAAAATCACTTCTGCTGCGATTTATGTCTGCCTCTAAGTGAGTTTTTTGGTTCCAATTTTAAAATACAAAAAAGGAAAGAAATTCCCCCACTGATACTTTAAAGAAGACCAACTCTGCCCTGTGTGTAAAGACCAGTTTTTAATCACTTTATTCATATCAGCAAGGCCCAGTTCTCAGTAGTTTACACTTCTAATGGACAACAATACAGAATTTGCAATTGCATGAACAGAATTAACCTGGACACATCCACTACATGGGGGAGAGGCCATGGAGACGTCCTGGCCACGCTCCCAGGGACTCCCCCTGGGCTGGCACAACCCCACAGCCCCTTTGTCTCTTAGAGACAAAATTTTGGGCACTTCAGGGGCTGCCCAAACCTCCAGGAGCAGGGCTGGGGGTCACCAGTGCCTGGAATTTGAGGATGGGCTTGTGGTTTTTTAGGGTAAAAAGCTCTTGGGGACAACACTCTCCAGACAAGGATTTCAGATCTGATGGTCAAAGCTTTTAAAAAATAAAGGTTTTTTTGTTTTGTTTTGTTGGAGGGGGGGAATACAGGATTGCATAATGAGGGAGTGATGCTGTTGTGTTCCTAAATCCAGGTGAAATTCCAAAATTCCAGCTGTGCTGTGGGTTAGGAGCTGGGATTTGGCTGTTCTCTGAGCAGGTCCTGGGAGAACTGCCTTGTTCTCTGATTGTTTACACCTCTTAAACTCCAAACCCCTCCTTTTTTCTCTAAGCCTGCCATGTGAAATGCTTGGAAATAAATTATTTACCACAAGAACACTGATACTACAGCACAGCTTGTATTGCTTTTTCAAAAAAAAAAAAAAAAAAAAAAAGTAGTTATGACTCTGCTGCCTTCAGAAAATGGATAAAGCAGAGAGTGCTCGTGGTGAGGGAGGAATGAGAGTCCTGGGGAGGTGAGGATGGCCAGAAATTCTCCTGTCACCTGCAGGAATTTGGGGTTTTTCTGCCCCAAATGCTGACACTGCTCACAGGTTAGGTTTATACACAGTGATCTCTTTGTGCCATCTGAAAATAATTGTCATTTACAGTGCCAGCAGCACTGGAAAAACATCCATCCTGCTCCTGGTTTTCCTAAAAAAAATATACTAATTTCCAAATCTGGCTTTTATTTGATTCTGACTTTATTATTGCTTAAAAGGCTGTAAAATTCCTAACTGAGCTCCTGTTTCTGCCCCAAGCCATTCTGAGGGAAGTTTTTAGTGTGAGCAGCCTGGCAAAAGGTGAAAAACCTTAAAAGTTTGAAATAATCTGGGCATGAAGTAGGGAAGGCCCAAATTTTATTGCATCTGCCTAGAATATTGTGCTAAAAACAAAGTGTAAGACACAGGTTAAAGGTTTTCCAGATCCTAAGTTTTGTTTGTTTTTTTTTTTTCTCATGCAGCTGTATGAAATCAGTATTTAATATTTAATCTGTATTCCAAATATTTGTGAATTGGGTAGGAAAACTGTGGGGTTTCCTGACCTGAAAAGCCTAATAATAATAATAATAATAATAATAATAATAATAATAATAATAATTTGGGCAAAGATTTTTGGAAGTTGCTGCTGGGTAGGGAGCAAAAAGGTGAAATTCCCAATCTGGATGTTATTTCAGAGTTAAAATGCTGCAAAGCTTTGTGTGCATCCTGGAACAAACAAATTCCCAAGAAATCCTCCAGGAGGTGTGGGGGCAGCATTCCCAGGATGTTTGGGATATTTCCCTGAATTTTGCCTCACATTTCTGGATGATTGGTGTCAGAGCAGGCAGGAAAATGGAGAGGCTGCCTGAGTCCATGGATGCAACTCCACAGGCTTCAAAAAATGCAGAGTTGGCCATTAAATATGCTTGGAAAAAAAACTGCTTTAGTTCCCTGTTGCTCAGATAATTCCCAGAATCCCAGACTGGTTTGGGTTGGAAGGGACCTTAAAAATCACTTTGTTCAAACTTCCCTGGGACTGAGCAGAGCAGACACAGGAGCTGCCCAAATCCATGAAATCCATTTTTTTTCCCCCCAAGAATTGCCCTCAAACCTCTGTTGGTGGTTCTAGCTGCACCCACCAGGTTTTGCTTTCCAGAGCACCCAAATTATCCTCCAGAGCTGATCCCTGGAATTTTAAAATTACCTCAGGAAAATCCATATTTATCCACCTGCTCCCCCAAGCACTGTGAAAACAAAAGTAACTTCAGCTCATTATTAACTGTACAGACCTTTGTGAGTTTTAGAAAGGCCATTTATGAATATATTGGGCACCAGGGGCAGCAGCTCTGGGCTCTGCAGTGGCCAAATTCCAGCAGAACATTCTCACTTGGGATTTTGTCCAGAGGCCTAAAATCCTGCTTTGGGAGATGAAAAGCTGGTGTGAGGTGTTTGTTTTTTTTCTGGTATAATCACTGACTAAATGCTTCTCTGTGTAAAACAAGTATCAGCTACATTAGCATTAAATCTGTATTATTTAAAGCAGGGCTGTCTTGTAGACACAAAATTCCCTTTTTTTTTTTTAGGCTGTGGCATTGTTGTTTCTGCAGCCAGCACTGCTCAAGCAGCACTTGAATTCTGACTTCTGGATTGGATATTTTTAATTTCACCTCTGGTTTATGGTTTTATGGTTGAATGGTTGAACTGCTCCAGCAGTTCTGGAGCCCCTGTGCCACAGCCAGCAGCACATTCCTGCCCACAGCACCTGAACCCTTCCCAGATGGAGGATGGAGTGTTAAGGCAGTGGGAGAACCCTGGGTTGGGCAGCTTGCATAAGCAACATGTACAAGGAATTCATCCTGGCAGCCTCCAGCTGTGTCACCCCAGAGTTTGGCACGAATCAGCACGACTGGAAAGCTTGGAATGCTTTGATTTGGAGGAAAAACTTCCAAACCTTCCAGCTGGGAGCACAGGTAGGCACTGCACGTGGATGTGGAGACCACACAAAGCCTCTCACCTCCATCAGCCCTTCCTCTTTACACCTGAAGCAGCTGAAGCTCCTTTTTTAAAAAGTAATTAAAGCAAAAATCCCCAGGCTGAGCAGAGATCATTGGCATGGATGGCTTTGGCCAGGGAGGGGGCACAGGAAAGGGAAGGTGCTGAACCTGTTGTGGCTGCAGCTGCAGCAGGAGTGACACAGGGCTGGTGGGACAGGAAAGATCCTGGAAAGATCCAGGCAAACCTGCAAACCCCCCTGCCCTGCTGTGTTTGCCTCAGTCCTGTGAGTGTGGCTCACTTCCAGTGGGAGCTGCTCTCCCCTGCTCCTCCTGGCTGGGAATTCCTGCCAGCTCCTTTCCCTGGCTGTCCCAGGGGCAGCCAGCTGTGCTCCAGAGGTGATGGATCCATGGATCCCTCAGGAATGCTCTCTGACCTTGGGATGCAGCAGCAGCTCCCATCCCAGTGCTGTTTCCTATCCTGTTTTCCTGGGAATGACCATCATGGGTTAGTGGGGATCCCTCTGGACACAAACATCCCTCTCCTTTAGGGCTGCTGGCTGGAACTCCCCTTTTCCCAGGGCAGCTGTGCCCTCCAAAGGAAAGGCACAATGGGAATGTCTCCAGGGAAGGCAAACTCCACACCCTGAGCCCTGGCTGGAGCTGCTGCAGCACTGCTGCTGTGCCATTCCCAGCCAGGATCCAGCATTCCCATGGAATCATCACCCCCAGAGCCACTGAGGATGTGCAGGAAAACGTCAGGAACTCCAGTCCTCTGGGAAAGGAGCAGGGCAGGCTGAGGCTGCTGCTCCAGAGGCTGCTGGAAACTTCTCAGGGAGTTCAGGATGAGCAGAGGGATCCAAACACATTTTGCACAGCACTGGAAATGCCACCAGAGCCAATTAAGGGCTGAGATTATCCCCAGACAAATTGTTTAAGGGACAAATTATCCCCCTTTGTTGGGGGAGAGGTGACCTAGGGACAAAACTGGAAACACAAAGATGGGGATTCCTTCTTGAGCAGAAATTTGTGCTCTTTGATTTTTGCCTCAGCACCTCCCCAGCACAGCTCAGCCTCCCCCCACACCCCTGCAGGGGAGCTGTGGGTGCCAGGCAGCTGGGAAATGAGGAATATTGGACTTTCCCAAGGAACTGGCAATGCCATCACATCCCTGATCCACCTCCAGACCCAAACACAGGCAGCCTCCAGCACCCTGAAGGCTTGAGCAGATTGTCCAGGACCACGTTCTGGGGGAGACCCCAAGGACTTTTGTCAGGCAGGATGAGGATATCCAGATTCCATCCCAAATCCTGCCTGCCCTGTCCCTCTGCTGCTACCAGAGGTGCAGCAAACTCAAACTGTCCTCATTCCAACTTACAGCAGTCACAGATCCCAAAACACAATTAAATACTGAAAGTTAGATCTAAACATACTTTTAAAATCTAGATTTAACACAAGCTTTCATCTCTACAGTGCATTGATGCTGCCTGGCATTTGCATGTCACCCCAAAAGGTTCCAGAGGGGTCTGCCCTGGGATTAACACCACAAATCCATCTGCAGTGGGACAGGGAAGTCTTTCTCAGCCTTGACTTCCAGCTGGCAGCTCTGAGGAACGCCTGGATGAGGCTCCCAACAGTCACCAGTGAAATTCATTTCCTCTCCCATCACTTTGCCACAGAAATAAGGTCAGGGTGATTCTCGGTGAAGGGCAGACATTCTGCTACCCCAGCTGAGCTCTGTTCCCATCCAGGAGGTTCAGGACTCCCAGGATTTTGCTGAAGTTCACCATTGCTTGGTTTGGATACAATATGGCCTAGAAGAGCTGTTCTAGAGTAATGCACAGCCTGAATAAACGTGGTGATCCAGGAGCTCTACCTACTCACATGCTCGGCAGCGTTTATTTTGGGAAAGGTCGAACAAAGCAAGAGCCAGCAGTGGCAGCAGGCTGAGAGTTGCCTCCTCTTCCTCCTCCACATCACAAACCCTTCTTCTGTCCACCCTTCTCACTGCAGCTTGGAGATGAGGAAGGTGAGAGCAGCTTGTGAGCAGTGACACCCACGAGGGAAAAGCAGCAGCACTGCCCTGACCCTGCCGCGCCCCTGAGAGGGGAGGGATCAAACCAAAAATCTACACAGGACTGGTAAAGAAAAGTGAGAAATGGCAGCTTCCAGTGGCTTCCTAAGGAGCAGCAGGGCACAGGAGGCAGGGACACGGGGACAATCTGGATTCCTGTGGTGGCTCAGCATGGATTTGTGGTATTGCTCCTTTTGTCAAGCCGAGAACAGAGCGCAGAGAGATCCGCTCCTCCCGCGGAGCCCCGGCGGCGTTTCTAGAGCTTCCAACTACAGCAAACCTGTTCTGAGTCCTGCTGGGCCTGGAGGCTCCTCACTGCTGCTCCTCTGCCTTGCTGCTATTCCTGAACTTCACCACCATGACTGTGATGTTGTCGGGGCAGCCTCTGTAGAAGGACTGCAGCACGATGCTCTTGGCGCCGAAGTGCGGCTCGTCCAGGCGCTCCTTGATGAACCTCACGGCCTCCTCGTTGCTGAAGGCGTCCCACAGCCCATCTGAGGCCAGGATCATGAACTCTGGCTGCAGTTTGTCCAGGTCAAAGCTCAGGATATCGGGATCAGGGATCACCACGTTCAGGTTCTTCAGGGGGTAATCGCCCAGCGAGCGCGACATGGCCAGGATGCCCTGCACGCGCCACGAGCCGTTGAAGCTGATGAATCCGCCTGGGGAGAGACAGCAACGCTCAGAGCAGCTCTCTGAACAGCCAAGCAGCTCTGATTCCTGCCAGACCCCCCAAAAACTCATCCTGAGGGGTTACAGAGCTCAGAATGCAGGAGGTGCCTTTGGCAGATCTCAGAGTGATGTGAAGAGCTGGATTGGAACAACTGGGGACAACTGGGGACAACTGGGGACAACTGGGGACAACTGGCTCTGCCTTCCCCAGGGGTGGTTCTGCCTTCCCCAGGAGTGGCTCTGCTCTCCCCAGGAATGGCTCCACTGCTCATCTGCTGCCACCTCTGCCCTGTGACATCCCACAGGAATTTTGGGTGGAAAACAGATCTGACCTAATGATTCTGCCCTGTGGCATGCCACAGGAAATTTAGGTGGGAAAGGAGAGATTTCATCTGCTGTCACCCCTGCCCTGTGACATCCCACTGGAATTTTGGGTGGAAAACGAGATCTGATCTAATGATTCTGCCCTGTGACATCCCACTGGAATTTCGGATGGGAAAGGGGAGATTTCATCTGCTGCCACCTCTGCCCCATGACATCCCACTGGAATTTTGGGTGGAAAACAGATCTGATCTAATGATTCTGCCCTGTGACATCTCACTGGAATTTTGGATGGGAAAGGGGAGATTTCATCTGCTGCCACCTCTGCCCCGTGACATCCCACTGGAATTTTGGGTGGAAAACAGATCTGATCTAATGATTCTGCCCTGTGACATCCCAAAGGAATTCTAGGTGGAAAAGGAGAGATTTGATCTGATGACTCTGCCCTGTGACATCCCACTGGAATTTTGGGTGGAAAAGGAAAGATCTGATCTGCTGCCACCTCAGCCGGGCACTTCCCACCCTCTCCCGGGGAAAACACCAATTTTACTGACAAATAAAAGATGAACCTCCCCAGAACTCACCAGCTCTCTTAATCCTCTTCCTCTCCTTCAGCTGGTAGGGTTTGTGGTCGTGGGACAGGGGGATGGCGTTGCCGTCCTTGTCGCACAGCACGCCCCGCGAGTCGCCCACGTTGGCCACCGTCAGCTCCTTGTCGGACAGCAGGGCAATCAGACACGTGGTGCCTGCAGGACACCGGGGGGGGAGGCAGAAAACCCACGGGGGGAGTGAGGAGATGTTCCTGAGCAGCAGGAAAAGGTTCCTCCTGTCCCAGGATCCCAGGGTGGGAAGGACTTCCAGGATCGGGGAGTCCAACCTGTGACCCTGTGAGCCCACGTTAACAGAGAGGCTGAAATGGCAGGAATATTTCCCATTATTTCCCATTTCTCATTTCCTTTCCCTCACCCAAAACCAGCAGGACCCCATATATATAAATACATATATACTGGATATGCTATATTCATATAGATATATAAATATATACATGGATGTAGCAAATATCAGCTAAAAAAAAACATTCTGGGGCTGATATCTGGCTCTGGATGCAATCCCTAAATATCAATATCTCTGGATATTGATATCCCAGGACTGCTTGACAGCAGGGAAAAATGAATCCCATCTCTTTTTCCCTTTTTTTTTTTTTTCTTTGTGTTTTTCAATAATGAAACAATTTCTCCAGGACTCCTGGAAAAGAAGAGCCATCCATTAAGGGAAAAAAAAAAAAAATCCACAGGACAAAACCACCTCCAGAATCTCCCAGCAGGCTGGAATTCCCTGGCACACTAGAATTAAATGCCAAAATACCTCTAAATAACCAAAATTTGCCACAGATCAGGCACTGACCACCTCAGGTGTTTAGGGATGCTGTAAATCAAAGGAATGGCATTAAGAGCCAGCAAAGCTTTGTTGGGAGAAAATATTCCTGCACAAAATTACCCCAGCCTTAGCTAGTCAAGAATGCCACTTTTTAAACTACAGGATTTAGAGATTAGGAAAGGATTTGTTCCCATCTGTCACTTTTGGCCTCCTTTCATTTTTTAAAGCTTCCTTACTCAAACCTCACTAAAAATCTCACCAGCCAAACTCATTTTATATTTGCAGCTCTGATTTCCTAAAGGGAAAGATTCACAAAAAGAAGGAAAGATTCACACTGGGATGTGGAGTCCATCAAGGCTGCACTTTATTAATATTGGATGTTGCCAGAAAAGCCAAATTAACTCCCAAAATTGTGCCAAACCCAGAGCATTTTGAGGTTGATTCTGGCAAATGGATGCAGCTGAACTTGAGCCACTTTGGGAAACATCCCTGGGGAGAAAAAAGTTACCTGGGGGTGCAAAATGCTCCTTCCAAGGGGGATGGGAAAAGTTTCCTGGCTGGAAAAGGTGTGGAAATGTTTCCCTACCCACCAACCCTGCAACAGTCAGGGACTGAGCCCTTGCAGCCCCTCAAAATTCTGCTTTTCCAGCTTTTCTGGCTGGAATTCCAGCTGCTCACCATTATTCCAGAGATTAAAGAAGGGTCTGGGTGATCCCTGCCAGACAAAATTGTATTTTCTCCCCTTTCATCATCAGCATTTTTATTTTGCTAATTTTTGAAGGATTGTTTCCTTCATTTTTTTCCTCATTGAGTTGATTTTGCTGGGGGGGGGAAAAAAAAAAAAAAAAAGCCAAAAAAAGGGAAAATGCCACCACCAAGGGTTGAAGCAGCCAGGATCACCAGCAGCCACTGTAATGGTATTTATTAATTATAATTTATTACTTATTTATTAATGATATTATGCCCATTTTCTGTGCTCTGCTCACAATCAGCTCTCACTTCAAGGGCAGGCAGAGCCATTTGTGCCTTTCCCATAAATCAGGGACACAATCAGGATGATGAGGGGGCTCCCCTGCTGTGTTTTCATCTCTGCAGGTGCCTCCACCTGCTTGGGAAGCTGAATTTTGGGTTTTCATTTCCAGCTGTGCTGCTGGGAATTTTCTAAACCAGTTATTAGGGAGCTTCTCATTTCCACATGATTTTTGCTGGATGAGATAAATCCTCAAATATGTGATTCAAGCAGTTTTAATCTTTATTTTCGCTGTACAAACACAGAGATTTCCATAAAGGAAAAAAAATTTCTTTTCCTTCTGACAGGAAATCAGTAATTTCCCTGCATTTTCTCCTCCCTAACAAACTCCTATAAATGAAAATAAGTGGAGAGGAGCTGGAGTGACCAAACTGAGGTCACTTAGTTTGAGCGATTTTTTTGGGGCAGTAAAATGTGAATTAGAAGGAAACACTTCAGTAGGAATAAATATTTCCAAAAATGAGAACAAAAGCTCAACCTGCACAGGGTGTTTGGGGAGAGACTGAAAATGAGCAATTTTGGGGGGCATTAAAATGTGAATTATAAGGAACCACTTTAGGAGGAACAAATATTTCCCAAAAACAAGCACAAAAGTTCAACGTGGGGTTTGGGGAAAGACTGAAAATATTTCCCAAAAATGAGAACAAGAGTTCAACCTGCACAAGGAGGTTGGGGAAAGACTGAGCACGAGTGATTTTTGGGGCAGTAAATGTGAATTATAAGGAACCACCTCAGGAGAACAAATATTTCCCAAAAACGAGAACAAAACTCAACCTCCACAAGGAATTTGGGTAAAGACTGAACACGAGCGATTCTTGGGGCAGTAAGATGGGATTTTGGGGCAGTAAAATGCGATTTTTTGGGGCAGTAAAATGCGATTTTTGGGGGCATTAAAATGTGATTTTTGGGGGCAGTAAAATGCGATTTTCGGGGTAGTAAAATGCGATTTTTGGGGGCAGTAAAATGCGATTTTTGGGGGTAGTAAAATGCGATTTTTGGGGGCATTAAAATGTGATTTTTGGGGCAGTAAAATGCGATTTTTGGGGGCATTAAAATGCGATTTTTGGGGTAGTAAAATGCGATTTTTGGGGGCAGTAAAATGCGATTTTGGGGGCAGTAAAATGGGATTTTCGGGAGCCCAGCCGTACCTGCCTCATCGTAGGACACGGTGAGCTTCTCCAGCATCTCCCTGTCGATGGAGAGGATCTGCTGCTCCAGGATGCTCTGGTAGGACAGCACGCTGTGCTCCTTGTCCCGCTCGTAGTCCTGCAGGTGCTGCTTCAGCACCTCGGGCAGCCGCGACTTCACGTACTCTGCTGCCGACTGCGGGTAATTAACCAATTAACACGGGTTATTCGTTGCAATTGGGGTTATGGATACACACTGGTAACTGCAATTGGGGTTATCATTAATACACATTGGTAACTGCAATTGGGGTAATTAATACACATTGGTAATTGAAATTGGGGTTATCATTGATACACATTGGTAATTGCAACTGGGGTAATTAATACACATTGGTAATTGCAATTTGGGTTATTGATACACATTGGTAATTGCAATTGGGGTAATTAATACACATTGGCAACTGCAATTGGGGTAATTAATACACATTGGTAACTGCAATTGGGGTTATCATTGATACACATTGGTAATTGCAACTGGGGTAATTAATACACATTGGGAATTGCAATTGGGGTAATTAATACACATTGGTAACTGCAATTTGGGTTATCATTAATACACATTGCTGATTGCAATTGGGGTTATCATTGATACACATTGGTAATTGCAACTGGGGTAATTAATACACATTGGTAATTGCAATTGGGGTAATTAATACACCTTAGTAATTGCAATTGGAGTTATTAATACACATTGGTAATTGCAATTGGGGTTATTAATACCCATTGGTAATTGCAATTGGGGTAATTAATACACATTGGTAATTGCAACTGGGGTTATCATCAATATACATTGGTAATTAATTGCTATTTGGGTTATCATTGATACACATTGGTAATTGCAATTGGGGATGCATTAATACAGATTATTAATTGCAACTGGGGTTATCATCGATATACATTGGTGATTGCAATTGGAGCTGCATTAATACAGATATTTTAATTGCAACTGGGGTTATCATTAATACAGATTTTTAATTGCAATTGGGGTTATCATTATTGGCAAAACTTCTCCATTGTAGCTAACAAGATTTAGATAGAAACTTCCAGAGGAGCCAGCAATCATCCTCAAGAACAAACAAGTACAACAATCCTAACACAAGAACAGAGCAAGGACAGGGTGCACGAATTCTTAATTCACCAAAACACTTGCAAGGTATTTCTCTGTTGTGAAGGAGCATTTGAATTTTACATCTCTCAGCATGCTACAAGAACACGGGAAGAATATACCATACAGATCTAAGGAAGAAAGAGCTCAAATCAAACAAATTCCTGCTCTAGTCCTGTGTTCTATTCCTCCCAGACAACTGAGGAGGAATTACTCCCTCCACTACTTCCATTCCTCTGGTACCTTTCTTTTCCACACCAGCCACATTCTCTGACCCCTCTCTGCAGCCTTTTTTTGGTGTCTGTTAAACACTCACACCAGAAGCCATGAAATAAGAACTATCCTGTCCCTCAGCCTCCTTTCATCAAGGCACCCAGGCATCTCTGTCTGCAGAGGTTTCTGAGCTCCTCTCTGAAATGTGTGCAGTGACTGCTGCCACTGAACCCACTTTTCAGCACTTCCTGGGATGCTCTCCTCTCTTTGATCAGTTCCTCTCTTTTCCTTTACTTCACAGCGATGGCAGCTACTATTAACCCAGCTTCCCTGAGAGAAGCCTTCCAGATGCTGCTCTTCCCTGACTCAGACAGTACTCAAACACACTTTTCCACTTTTCCCTTGGGTTTCAGCCCCTGTGGTGACAGTCCATCCAACTCCTGGGCCGTGTGTTTCCTGTTCTCAGCCTCACCCACAACAGGAACATCCACTTCAGCTCTTTATCAAAGGCTGCTGTCTCTAATTCATCCCTTCCCTCCTTTTCAGCATTTGCTCCCTCCTGTGCCTCTTGGATCTTTCTCAGCTTCCTGAATGCCTCATGGGCCAATTCCAGCCCCTTCCCTCCCTGTCCTCACCCACTCCTCTCTTCTACTCACAGCTCTGTTTCCTCACCCCTTTCTTTCCCCACTGTCAGGAAAATTAATCCACAAACACCAGAGGTTCATGCCCAAAAAGGAGACAGAGGAGACCTCTTACTTTATGGCAATAAAGGGAGAGGCCATGGGGCATTCCCTTGGGATCTCTTCAATTTTTGGAGGCTGCAGCCTCCCTTTTTATCCAAATTTCCCTCTCTCTGTCCCCATGGGCTGAGGTACTTGAGAGGCACAGACTTCCAAAACACCTGATACCTGAGATTCCCCTCTAATGTACAAGCCTCCCTTTTAATTTTTAATTCTTACAGAATTTATAGTTTTTCCCCATTGCTTCTTTCATCTTCCAACATCCAGTTTCATTTCTCAGCAAACCTACAGTTTGTTTGTAAAGGCAGATATCTTTTCCCATTCATCAATCAGTGGAATCCATCCCATTGTTTGTCTCTTAGTACTGGTTTTATCTATGAGCAGATCCACAGCTTTGTAAAAACAAATCCGACATTCCTCTCAGAAGCATTAGTAAAAAGAGCTAAAATATATATATATAAGAAGATAACCTTGAAGAGAACCGGACAAATAACACTGAAAAATACTGACCCTCAATTATCAATAGCTGTCAAACTGCAGACCAGGGGGCCTCATGATGAAATAAAATACAAGACTCTCAAAATCACATCTACATTATAGCATGTACTCTAAGAAGATGAAGTCAAAAAAGCTAAAATAAAGGATTTCCAGAATACAAAAACTCAAAGGAATGTTTGAATATGTATAATACTCATTAATATGCATTTAATCAATGCAAAGAAAGAGTAATATGTAAGAATTATTATAGTTAATGGTGTGCTTTTGTTTGACAAAGCCACCCAGCCCTGGAAACTGTCCCTTTTATCCCTTATTAAACTTTTAAAAATTTTAAACAAGGGATGACCTGAGCCAGGGTGAATCTCCAGGGCTGTGTTCTCAGAGGAGCCCACTCAGCAGCTTAAATAAATGTTGATCAGCCAAAAAATGTTTTCCCTCTGTCCGCAAAGTCATGCTGCTGCATCTTGGTTTTAGTATTTCACTAGATCCCCGTGGCACTTCCTGGTTGATTTTATAAAGTACGTGCATTATACATACACTGCATTAAAAAATATAAAGAATATTACACTTTCTCTAGTAGTTGTCCCTAACGCCTGACACAATCTCCCTGGAGGAATTCGCGGATTTTGCCGATTTTTCAGTGGTTTTGAGCCCACTAGAGGGAGGTGTGCACAAAGCCTGTTTTAAACTGCACGTCTGCCAGGCAGGACCAGCACGCTTGTTCTAATTGTTCGAGAGCAATTAGCGCTGCCTGCAGATAAAAATAACTGATGAACGCCAGGAAATAAAACCAGAAGGGATCGGTATTTTATAATCTAATTTTTAAAATTAAAAACACCTCCTTTGCTGATGTGGTTACTTGCAGCTCAACCACAGCATGAGTCCCGGTTGCTCCTGCAACTTGCTTTGCTTTCTGCTTTGGCGAAGTCCTGATTGTGCTGTCCTAACTTTCCCAGCCTGGAATTTTATCTGTGTCTGGGCAGGATCAGCCACCCTTAGGATCCAGGCAGTGGAAAAGGGTGTTTAACACCTCCCTGCTAAATCAGTCAGACATCATTTACCTCAAATATCACTTATTTGGCAGCGGCCACACCTGTTTAAATTTGCAATGCCTTGGGATTTGTTCCAGGTTGACATTACTGGAGCTCCCCTGTGCCTGGGCACCAGGTGAGTTATGAGCAAGGCAGCAGCAGTGCAAATAATTGTAATATTTTATGCCTGTTTCTTTCATATTTTCCTAAGAAACAGCAAATTGTCTGAACACAGCACAGTGCTCATATGTTCATAATCCTCATACTCCAAAAAGGAGGTTTTGTCTGCTGAAGGGATAGCAGAGTTTTTGACTGTACACACACAGAGCTGATGTTATCTTTGTTAACTTTGGTTTTTTTGCCTATATGGTTTGGGTAGTTAATACTACTTGGCAGAGTGTCAGGGTGACATTTTTGTGGTTTAATTTGAATGCAAGCCTGGGGAGAGAAAAGAAAATTAGGCCCTCTTTCCTCTTAAATTCTGTTACTTCTGCAATATTCTAAGACTCCTTTGCAGGTGGTTCACTTTGGTTTATTCTTCATAAGATCAAGAGATTGCTTAGCATTTAGTGCTCTGCTTTCTTGTCAGTGTTAAATGATTACCTGTGTTATATTTGATCTTAAATATTTATGGATTTTGACTGCTACAACCAGGGCAGTATTCTCCTCAGTGAATCTGCTCAGCTGACCTGCCCTGGCTGTCATTTCCACCAGGCTGTGCTGCTCACAAATGTGATTCTTCCAGGAATCTAACCAGAGCTTAAAAAATTTGCTCCACCGACTTCTGGATCAACTCAGATATTTATTGGTTTGTATTCAGGCAAATGTTTGAGTGCCTGGATGAACTGAAGGCTTTGAAGGTAAAGGTCAGTGGTCAGTTATTTTATTTTTATTGTATTAGTCAGTTTTGTTCTGTTTTTTTACACTGCAAAGCTGCTGTTTGTTATTCTTGTATCAGAATGACAATCTGAGAAATGTGGCTCAAGTAGGAGTATTAGGCATGCACTGTTAGGTTAGCACAAGAATTTCCCCAGGTTTTAGTTTTGGTGGCTGCCTGTTAAACAGAAAACACAATATCCTCACAGAAGAATGTAACTTTTTATTTTTTTCAGAAACCCACAGTGAGGAAGTGAATGAATTTAAACTTGATTTGCACAGCACTTCACTTAAGCCTATGTCTTCACATCACAAATTCGTAATTTCTAGGGGTAAAGGTATAAAGGAACAAAGGAAGTATGGGTTATCCTCCTGTGTTTGGATACAATGGCCTTTTCTGCAGTATTGGCTGCGCTTTAAAAAACTGCTGCATTTCACAGAGAAAAGGAGGAAGAACAGGCTGAAACTGCAGGCAGCAGCAGAGGTACAGATTCCTTGGGCAGAGGGATCAGCAAGGGAGAGTGCTCTAATCTTTTCAGTCTTACTAATTTCTTATATTCCTCTCAGTCAAGAAAAGGGTAAATTCCTCATTTCTACAGAAAAAGAACAAAAAAATTAAAAAAAAATAGAGATGCCAGTAGTTCATGCAGTTACGGCCAAGTACCAGGTAGATTATCAGTAATTTCAAAGCCCAAATGCTGGTTCAGAAAGCAGAGCAGAAAACTGCAATGAGAGCTAAAACAGATACTTCTTGAAGGTGTACACTGAAAATTTACAGCATTTTAAAACCAGAATACACATTAAATGAGGTAAAAATTAACTGGCATACTTTATCCATGTCTTTTTCCTCTCTGCTGGGTCCACCTGAGTTCCCTGAGCAGTGAGTAGATAAAAAAAGCACTTTCATTACCCTTGTTTACTGGTAGACTTATTACTGTAATATAACTGATATTTTCTCATTAGGAGCCCAATATTTTCCTGTAATAATTTTGAGTGAATTAAAAATGTGCTACAGTTATCAGCAGTAGGCTGGGCAGGAGGTGACTCTGTGCCCACTTGGAAGATTTGGCTTGGTAGGACTTCTGTACAATATGCAGTGCATTTTGGTGTTTCCCACCGGCATTTTTGCAGGCAAAAGAAGTGATTGTTTAAGTCATTAATCTTTTAATTAAACCGTAGGCTGAAGGCAAACTGTAAGAGGCATTGCAGGAGAAGAGCATGCAGGTCTTAAATTGCATTCCAGTGAGTCTTAATTAGTAAAGTAATTCTGTATGAATATTACCTGTAACTCATTCCTCGTGTTATCTGCTGCCTCTTGGTTGTGATGCTTCCAGAGAAATGTTATGTCAGGTGTGCATTGATCTGTAGGAGTGACAGAGTCGTGAACCTCCAGAGCCTGTTGTCAGTTTTTGTTGGAGCAGCCAGGGATTTCAGGAGTGCAGTGTCACATGTGAGATCAGTTACAACTGTTGTAGCTGCAGAATTCAGGCTGGTTTGGGTTGGGAGGGACCCTAAATCCCACCCAGTGCCACCCTGCCATGGAAGGGACCCCTCCCACTGTCCCAGGCTGCTCCAGCCCCAATGTCCAGCCTGGCCTTGGGCACTGCAGGGATCCAGGAGCAGCCACAGCTGCTCTGGGCACCCTGTGCCAGGGCTGCCCACCCTCCCAGGGAACAATTCCTTCATAATATCTCATCTAAAGTGCCCATTTTCTTTGGTCTTATAATGGGAAATTCCTGCCCAGTTCTCACCCTGCATGAACTGCCTAATGGAGCACAGGGCTTTGAAGGATTTGGGCTCTGATGGAGCTTGACCTGAGGGATTATTTCTGCTGATCCCTAGTTGCTTTGTCAAGGGCATTAGAAAAGTGCTTGAGGCATGACACATAGCTCCTAGGGCACTTAATCAAATAAATTTCAAAGATTTATATAGAATCAGTGTCTATCAGGAAAGAGTTTTATTTGGCAGAAAAGGGCAGTGCAGTACTTGTGGCATGGGGAAAATAAGTATGAGAAACAAAAAGTTGCATTTTATGTCAAGAGCTAGTGCACTAACCCAGCTTTTGATTTTTTAATATTTTCATGTCGGATCATTATCTGTCATTACCTGTACACTTTTCTTTGTGTGGGCACAGAACCTTTCAGGTTGTTTGTCTCCTGCTACCATTCTCTCTCATGTCCACCTTCCAGCTGCCCCTGAAAGCACAGAGGGGCACAGACCCTGCTCCCACACCTCAGCCTCAGTGTGGGCTCCAAGCAAAGAGAAAACTGTCCTGAGTGTTGTCATGAGGGAGCAGGACTGAGCAAAGACTTCCTGCATTGACTTAATAGGCATCACTGTCCAAGTTTAATTTAAAATATTAATTAGTGATGTGGAATAAAGAATGAGAATATGCCATTTGTATGAAACAGCTGAGTTGCTCTTGCTGAATGTATAGAGATCATGGAGAGAGAGCAAGGTGACAGAAGTGGAATATGTAGGTGACAACAAGCCTTTGCAAAATAATCCATGTGAGGAGGAGTATTTTGGTTGTGAAGGACATGCTTGGATGCTAGGAATATAGAGAATGCTGCAGCTGGAGCAGAGCAGGGTGTGTCTTACCTGGGTGTCCCTATTTTGTGCAGACTTACAATTCCCTGTCTGGTCAGAGCAGGGTGGCCAGGGCACTGCTCTGGGTAATGTGCACATCTCAGGCACTTTGCAGTGACTGATTCAGCCAGGGATCAACCTTTGTGTGGGCTGGGGGTCTGGAGGTGTTCTGTCCCAAAACACCCGCCAATCCTACCACCCATCCCCAATGTGGATCACAGTATTTAGAACCTTGCTCCCTGAGTTTTGGGTCTGTTCCAACATTTGACCATCCTTATGGGGCAAAACGCCTCTCTAATAGGAACAGGGATTCCCAGTATCCTGACTCTGTTGCCTCCTGTCCTGTCACTCTGCACCCCTGTCTTGGCTTGCAATGCAGGATGTGACCAGCAGTGTGTATTCTATTACCATCTGTAAACCAATCTGCCTCACCAGTGCTCCTTATCTTTTCCACAGGAGATCTTTTCCTCCAGGAGATATCTCCTGTTAATGGCCAGTGAGTCCCAGGGCATGACTGATAAAATTACATCATCCCACTGGG
>JAOTQZ010000480.1:23486521-23503963 GCA_026546895.1 Pogonocichla stellata | reverse complement strand
AAACATGTACTACAGCAGTCTCTGCAGCCACTCATAAAGAATGAACAAGAAAACTCAAATAATTAAGAGGCCACAATCATTGTAGTGAAGTCTGGAGAGTTTAAAACACTTTTGTGATTTTTAATTCTCAGTAGGACTCTGCTGCCTGTGGTTTTGCAGCTGCTCTCCAGGAACACAAGTGCAAGGATTCTAATAAATCAATATATTCAGCTTAGTGCAATAATCTCATCCAGCACAGCCAAGCTGACAAGACAGATTTGCCTGCAAAACATGAAAGATAAGGGACAGATATTCCTAACTCTGGTTTTGGCTGCACCTCCTCCATGCACCTTCAATAAATAACTGTATTTTGGGCTTCACCAAGGAGTTACAACTCAGTTGTGCACGCAAGGTGTGTTTTAGATTTATGACCTGTGACAGAATTCCAGTGAAAACAGGGACTGGAGAACAGGAACCCCATAGAGCAGGGCACCCTCTATTTCAAAGTCATCACTGGGCATTATTTGATGTTGTTGTCATCACTGGGCACTATCTGATGACTTTGTCAGGATGTTGGAGCCAGGGGAAAGGAATTTCTGCTTCATTTTAGGAACCAGTTGAGGTCAGCACAGAGGAGAAAAGCTGATTTTTTTATAGATCCACACCAAAGCTCTTCCAAGGAACAGCTCCAGCTGCAACTTCCCCGTGAAGAACAGCCTAGAAGCCAACCCTGAGCTATCTCAAAAGCCAAATTCTTCCACAAACACAGCTCAGAGTTGGATTTGTGACCCTGGGTCTCAGACATCTTTGGGGCTGGGAAGAAATTCCAGCTCCTTTTTTCCAGCCTTGCCCTCCCAAGGCCTGGCTGGGAAGGGTCATTAGGCTGAGCAGGTCCCAGCTTTAACCCAGGGAAAGCCATGAACACAAATGCCCCAAAAATAGGAATAAATTTCTATTATTGCAAGAGATTCTTCTTGCAGGGTCAGTGAACACCTTCATGTGATCTCCTGTTTCCCCTCCAGCCTAATGGACCAGCACCAAAGCATTTCCCTTTCTGCCTTCTCAGCTCCTCCAAGATAAATATTAACGGCAGAGCACGAGGGAACACTCCAGTGACTCCTCTGCAGCTATTTCAGGAGAAATAAGCCCTTTAAAGTGGTTTTTTTTCCCCATCAGATCTTCTCCTCTGAATATTTTCCAGGCTTTGCCTGGGTTTCTCCTTGGTGCCTTTTATAAAACTGGGTTTGGGGTTGGTGCAGAGCTGCCACGTGTGGGGAGAGCAGCTCTGTGGCACAAAAATGCAGGTTTTTGCATTTTTCAAAAGAGGATTTTCTGCTCTTTGCTGGCAAGAAAAACCCCTCCCAGGGGTGATTTTATAAGGTGGATTTCATCTCTGAGTGTTCATCCTCCAACACAACTCCATGCTCTGAGAAAAGGATGCTCATAGCCCAAAAAATACTTGACAGCAGCCATTTATCCTGGGTGAAAACACAGAGAAAACACAAATAACGCATCCAGGACCCAATTCTGTTAAAAATCTCTTTGCAAATATCACATTTCTGCTTTTAACAGGGGATAAAGGCAGCGTGGATGTGTCCATGCCTGACTTGAACACCCACTGGCAATGCCTCCTGTGGAGCTGGTGTTTCATTTGAGGTTGTCTTTCTTTCCTGTAATGAGTACAAAATTAATTAAGGAGACCAAAGCCTCTGTGCCCTTCCATAATGCACAAAGCACCCCTCAAAGCCCAGGGCTCCTCCCTCCCTCTGAGAGCTCAGGGGGTTTTAACAGAGAGCTCACTCCGTGCTCCCCAGGATGAAACCGAGCCTGAATCCCCAAGTAAATAGAAAATGAATAATCTGGAGTCTGCACAATCTAAAAATAGCTCCCATGTACATTCTGCTATGAATAATTCCTCAGTTTGGGGAGACTGAAGAGCCTTTTAAAGCTGAGACTACAGAGCCTGCACTTTGGACACAGAGAGAGGAAGAGCTGGGGGAACTTCTGCCCCAAAAAGCCAGGCCTGGATCATTTCTCCCGGATTGTTTTGATGCCACAATTTGTTTTTCAGGATGATTTTCTTCCATTGATACAACACTTCACACATCCATACTCCTGGAGATCCCAAGGGGGTGTTTTCCATTCACAACTCAGAGATCTTTACACCTGCCAATTATTAGACCCTAAATGAACAGAGGGATAATCCTGGAATCAGGAGGGATGGGGGGATTGAGCTGAGACCTGAGCAGTGCAGGAGGAGCTGCCAACAGCACTTCAAAAATGGGTTTGTACCCCAGTCTGCCCCAAAACCAGCAGGGATAAACTCATTATTTCAACAAACTTCAGTCAAACGAGCCAGGAAAATACAAATTCCAGATGCAGACTGCATTCCTCTGCAGATGTATAAACACTAAAGAATTGTTTTGGGTCAAGATAGACAAAATATCTTTGAAAAATTGATTTAAACAGGCTAGAAATAAACCTGGGCACCTATTTGATTCAGCAAGTTAATTAAACAAGGAACTTGTTTTCCTTGCATATGGACCATAGCAATTTCTGATGGTTCAAAAATGTGCCAGGCAGTGCCACCACCACTGATTTCATCTTCCTTTGGAAACAAAAGCCTTTGTAAACTGAAACTGTGCTGAATTTCTCATCTGATAAACTTCACTCAGAGAAAAGTCAGGGTTTAGCTCACAGCTGATTGCCTAAAGGCTCATTCCTTCCTTTTCTGTGAAGTCAGGCAGGAAATAAAGAAAAAAATCACGAAATGGTGTCTTTGAAAAGAACTTTCTGGCTGAAGGAACACTCTATAAATAGTGGAAATTTTCGTGCAGTGCTGTGTCACCCAACAGGCTCCAGGCAAAGGCACCTGACTTGGGGACATCACTCCATGCCACACTTAAACAGCCAAAAAACCCAACACAGGAGCTCCCAGGGAATGTTTGTCTTGAGGGGTGGCAACAAAATAAAACCAAATTCAGTGAGGGTTTTATTTAAGAGAGCAATATCCAAGTGTCACCTCTTTAGTACTACTGAGCCTTCAAGCAGTCAGTGAGCATTAATAAATCAGATTATTCACCTTGGTAGAAACTAAAGTGAACATTTATATAACAGATGCACCAAAAATTTGGACTTTTAACACTGATGCTGCTTGCCACAGCCTTTCCACAGGAGCAGGCTCAAAAAGCCATTCTCCCCTCATTTCTGCTTTCCTGTTGAAAGCCACAATTATCCCAACAACTCCACATGCTCTGCCCTGGCAATCTGCAAATGAAAAGCTGAGATGCCATTCATTAAGGCTGGCTAATTAAAAGTGACTGTATTTATCAGGAAAACTGCATGTTTGGCTCCCTGAACATCATTGAAACAGGCTCAGTGCTGGAACCTTGGCTGCTTCTGGAAGTTATTCACAGCAGCTCTTGTCAAACGACTTTTCAGCCTTTTAAAAAAAATCCTAAACTCCTCAACAGCCATTTAAAAAAATCTACCAAAAAACCCCCCAAAACAGCAAAAGAAAAAAAAAAAAACAAAATAAAAAAATCCTCTCCAAACAAAACAAACAGCATAAACTTAAAACTGCCTACCAAAAATTGTGCTTACATTTTACATTAAATTAGAAGGGTGGCCTGAAATAAATAAAGAATTTCTCTCCATTTCAGGCCCCAGAATTAAAGCAGGGTACAGCTAATTGGGACAGGCTTGGATAAATCAAGGACAGAGGGAAGTCCATGATGCCAAGCAGGATTTGGGATTTTTCAGGAAAACAGGAGCTGCATCTCCCCAAACCACCCTGAGAAGGAATTCCTGGTGGTGCTGGTGGAAGAGAAATAACTTCATAATTCCCTTTTCTCTCATCCTATAATCACCCACTCCAATATCACTTTGGAGCAGCTCAGAAAAGCACACAAATTTAAAGCCAGGGATTACAGACAGATCAGCCATTAATCCAGAACCCCTTTCCTTGCTGCACATGCAGGATCAGAAGAATTTATCTTGCACATTTTGCTGTGGTTTTGTTTTACAAGAAGTGGCCAGAGAAAGGTTTGTTTTTTATGAAACAGGAGGGTTTGCAGGGTGTTCATCTATTCAGGGCTGGGGAAAAGAAGGAGTTTTTAGTGGCTGAAGAAATCAGCTGAAAACCTCACACAAGAGGATCCATCCTGGATGTTTTTGTCAAAAAATGCCTTTGTAATACTTAACATAATTATGTATTAAATATTTAAAAATATATTTATTTATAATAAATAACTTTAGATAGTAAATATTTTTATATTTATGTAATACTCAAATCTGCTGCTTGAGTTTTTCCTGATCTAAATCTATTCAGGACTCAGCCACAATCAAAATTTAAAGCAGTACCAGGGCTTGTCCCCTGCTATCCAAATCTACCAGAGAAGCTAAACTGTATTTAAGGTGGATTTAAATTCCTTTAGGTGACACAGTAGGTTTAAAATTAAAGCACTCTTAACATGAAACTGGATTTTTTTTTTTTACTTTGGGCAAAGTCTCTGGAAGAAAAGCAGCAATTACCAACTCCCCCTCCCTGCAAACCCTGGGAAGCCTTTTCTCTTTTCCTGAAAGATGAGGAAATTACAAACACCTCTTGCATTCAAACCTGCCCCATAAATCTGATTTTTCTTCTCACTATTGTACACGAAGATCACTCAGGACCAAACAGCAAAGCAGCAATAAATAAAATATGTCCCAAAATGTGTTGTCTGGGTAAATCTGCTGCCTGGAACCCCAAACCATCTTTAAGATCATCAATGATCACAGAGTCATTAAACTTGGAAGAGAATTTCAAGATCATCCAGCCTCAAAAAACTGCAAAACAAGGTGCTGATCCTATAGGATCCAACTCTGAGCCTGCACAGGTTCCCCTGACCCCTTCCCAATCTCCCCACTCCAAGCATTTGCAGCCCAGCCTATTTTTCCTTTTTTTGAATGGGCCACCCCTCAAGCACCCAGTGGCATAAAATAAATAATTCCCAGCTCCCAGAATGGACAGGATGGAGCAGGAAAACGCCAGCAGGGGCAACAGTGACCCAGGATTTGTGTCAGGAGAGCAGGGACAAAGCATCCAGCCCCTGGAACACCAGGGAGGGTTGTTCTCCTGGATTCATGGAACCCATGGAAATTCAATCACTGCCCAGGCTGGCACAGCAATTCTGCAGCCAGGGGCAGATCCAGGCACTGAGCCAGGATCCAGGAGAGGCACAGGAACAGGATTGTGAAGTTCATGTAAGAATTCCCAGAAAAATCACGGAATGTTTTGGGTGGGAAGGGACCGGAATCCCATCCCGTTATCCCCCTGCCATGGGGACACCTCCCACTGTCCCAGGCTGCTCCAATCCCAATGTCCAACCCGGGCACTGCCAGGGATCCAGGGGCAGCCACAGCTGCTCTGGGAATTCCATCCCAGCCCCTCCATCCCCCCAGCCAGGAATTCCTTCCCAAAATCCCATTAAACCTTCCCCTCTCCAGCCTAAAGCCATCCCCTCCTGTCCCATCCACACCCTTCAATTCCGTCTCCAGCCTCCAGTAGGTGCCTAATTGGGCAATTATTGGTGCCCAAATAATATGATCTTAGACTAGAGAGCTGTTTTCTTTTTAAAAAAAACCAACCTAATTCTTCATTCTGAAAAAAAAATTAAAATATATCTTCAATACAACACAGTCCTGACCAAACACAAACGTTGCTGGGCAGTGATCACAGAAATGTTTTAAATCAAGGCAAACAGAAGTGGAACAAAACAGCCAAGGGAAGCTGCAGGCTCTGTTTGCTCACCTGGCTGAGCTCAGCTCCCACTCCAGATGGTTTCAGGTTCCTGCTAAGAGGAGCTGGCACTCCCAGGAAGGTTTTTAAACTTTAAACAGATCCAAGAGGGTGAAATACTAAACCTTTAAAATCAGTGGCAAGGCAGGTAATGACAAGAGGCAGCTCTTTAGGCAGAGCTTTTGGAGCCTGATTTAAGATTTACTCCTCACGTGCAAACTTCCTGCTTAATACAGGGTTTTACACATTTATTTATGATTTTTTTAAAAGTTGTTACCAAATGAAAGTTCTCCTCCTTGGACTGCAAAGCTGAAAGCTTTTAAGACAAGGATTTTTCCAGAATGCTCTTTTTTTTTTTTTTCTTGCAAATGATTTCCATATTCTCCTGCAGAGTTTATCAAAAAGCAAAGCCATGGAGGGAGAAGGGTTGATGTCATTCATTTGTAAGATTACAAAAAGGACAAACAAACTTTTGATAATACATAAAAGGGATTAATCTCATCATTCTATTTATTTAATATTAACGTTATCTGGGAGTATTTACCCCCAGCCAGTTAATTCCTTCAGTTTTGTAAATACAAACCCAACAGAACAATTCAGCAGGAAATGTGGATTTTCCTTCATCAACAGCACACAGCAGAGCCTGATCCCACCTCCCTAATTCACATGGATAAAAAGGGGGAAAAAAGAGAAAAAAGGGGAATAAAAGGGGGAAGGGAAGCTGGGACTGAAACAATTGAGCAGAACAAGGCCCTGTATCATTTATTCCCAGTCCCTAGAGGATCCCAGGGAACTCCTATCACAGGGAAGGGATTTTACACTCAGCAAGCAGAAAGGAGCCACATCCAAGTGAAAGCCAAGGAAAGCTTCATTGCCAGGCTGGGGATGAAGTCCTGGACTTGGGCTGGAGCTTTATTTCCCCCCCAAAAACCCAGGAGTGTTTGCTCTCCACACCCCAAAGCCACTCACATCCAGTTAAATGGCACTGGGTGGGGTTTTATTCCTTGTGTTTCCCTGCCTATGGGAGAGCTCGTTTTTGGGATTTGGTGGCATTAAACATTTAGCTCACTCCTTACCCAGCCCTCAGCCCTGTGATAGCTAATTTGTGCCCATCTGCCTTGAAATGATTAGGGCCTAATCGAGAGAATTCATTGGGCTGCTATTAAACTCCTGAATTATAATTCACCAGCAGAAAGTCCTGGAAGATGCTGTTTGTTATTTTGGAGATGCTGATCTCCATAATAAAGGAGCTGATGGAAGAAGGAGCAGCAGGCCTGGCTCAGGTGGGGGGGTGGGGGGATTCACTGCAGAATATTTAAATATTGATTTTACTCCTCATTCAGCTCTGTCACTGGAAGTCACCTCCTCTCCAAGCTCATTAGACACCACGAGGTGTAATTAAAACACCACTCTGCAAACAACAAGTGACACCACGATGAATTCACTGCTGTCCTCTCCAAATTCCTGGGGGGAAAGCAGCTTTTAAGGAAGGTATGTAATGACCACAGCCCGTTTCTGAGTGCTAATAACCAAATAAAAAGCTCTTTTGTCAGCACAGAGGGGGATGGCTGGGATGACATTCCAGCAGCAGAGCAGGAGGCAGAGAGGGAAAAGCTCTGCAAGAACAATTCCCTTCTATGAGGACACCAGGCTGGCAGATTTGGGGGTTTTTTCAGTATTTTGTTGTCCTGCACACACAACACATTGTTCTTTCCTTTTCCTCCCCTCCCAAGTGCTGGGGAAGTGCCTTGGGATTGTGCAGAGCCGTGGATTTGTCTGGAATTCCATCAGAGATCCCCCATGAGAGATCCACCAGGACACAGCAGGACAATCCCTCGCTGCCCCCCTGTGAGGATGCAAGGACCTCACAGAAATTCTGGGAGGAATTGAGCAGGAAATTCTACAAAGAGCTACAAAAGAAGGGATTTATTCCTTCAGAAATATGCATTTAAAAATTTAACTCCACTTTGTACCCTGCTCGTCTTGTTTCACATTTGCAGGACTAAGTGATGAAACAGTAAATCTATCCAGGCAAAGAAAAGCAGCTTTTCCAGCAAAGGAATAAATCAGACTCAAAAAGCACAGAGGGGATGGATTCCCACTGCCAGAGGGCAGGGATGGACGGGATTTTGGGAAGGAGCTGTCCCTGGGAGGGTGGGGATGGATGGGATGGAATTCCCAGAGCAGCTGTGGCTGCCCCTGGATCCCTGCAAGTGTCCAAATCCAGGCTGGATGGGGCTACAACACTGAGCAGTTAATGGGGAAAACTGGCAACCCCCCAGATTATTGGAATATATCCTCTTTTTCTCTTTTATTATTGTAATATATTCTCTTCAATTATCTTGTAATTCTCTTGCAGAGAATCACAAATTAATTATTGTCAGTGCTTATTTCTATATCAAACTCACCCCTTTGAGCTCTGCACTGCCATCCTGTAAGATCACAGAGCACAATTCACTTGAATCAAACCAGAAATGCTCCTCCCAAAGCCACAGAATTTGTGCAGAGAAAACCACACAGAGATAAGGAGGAGGCAATGGGAATCCAGGAGTCCTCCCCAGCAGGAAAAGACAGAGAATCCAAACCAGGAGCTGGAGCTGAGCCCAGATCCAAGACTGGCAGTCCCAGGAGTTCAAGCAGAGTGGGAGAACTCAGCATTAACAACAGGATTGGAAAAACAGAGGAGAAAAGGGAATTAATGACCAGAGAAAGCCCCTCACTGCTTATTCTGATGCATTTGTCCTCATGAACCAGCTGGGAAACACCACTAAAAAAAACCCCAAACGCTCCCAGTTGAAGGAAATTAATGAGAGTTTGTCAAGGTGTTGCACAATTTGTCCCTCAGATATTGAGACTGTCAGTCAGGGAAATTGGAATGAAGTGATGGATGAGCAGGATGTGGCTGGGAGCTGCAGCAGCTCAGGGAGCAGAGGGAATTCTGAACATTTCACCTTGGGCTGGGGGAGAAGGGAAGGGGCAAGAAGGTGGGGAGAGGAGGAAAAAGGGAAAACAAAAGTGCTGGAGAAGTCTGGAGTGAGGAGGGAGAGAACAAAAAGCACAGGGAGGTCTGAACTCAAAATCAATTCCAAGGGTCAAACACAAGGATCGGGGGGGAAGATTTTGGAAGGAAGATGCTGGCAAGGATGTGATAATTTGATAATTTTACATTAAAATGTGCATATCAAAAATGAATCCAGGATTTTTCTATAAACCTACAGGGCTGAAACCAGGACACAGCACGGCCAGACTGATGAAGAAAAGTGAAATAAAAACTGATTTATTTTTTCTCTCAGTGTCTCTCTATTTAAGGTAAAGATTTTGTGGGGACAACCCTACAACACCACAAAGCCAGAACACCAAAAATATCAATTTTGGGGCAGGAATGAGATCCCTGGAAGTTGATTTGAAGCCTTAGGAGCAGCTGAACATCTGTGAGACACAGAGATCAACTGGTCTAAAAACATCCCTTACTCTCCAAATTCCTTATAAACCACACACCTAAAATCTTTATAATATAATTATAATCCTTATTGACAAACAACTTGTTAATAAAATCCCAGAAGGTTTATTTGGAACTAAAAAAGAATAATTTCTTTAGGTTTTGGAAGGAAAACCTCTACACTAATAAACTTCTAAAACTACACTGATAAAGCCATACTATTATTTCTACAATGGTGTAATTTAAAATAGAATTGATTTTGCAGGGAATCAATTAGAAAATTAGAGATTTGCTATCTTAACCTCTCCAAAATGTTGGCTTAATATCAGGTTGAATGATTTCTAAGCAAACAGCAATTCCAATTTAAAATCTCTTTGAGTCTTTAGAGCTGTAAAATAATTGTAATTTTCACTCCTCAGATTTGCCATCTGAAGCTATTTTGGGGTGTATTGGGATTTTTATCAAGTTGTTTTTCTATTTCTCCCTCACTAACAGCTTGACTGCCTCGTGCCACAGGTGGATTTAACACAAAAACACCACTTTTGGGGCTGGCCCTCCCCAAAGTGAAGCATAAAAGTCACTTTTATTGTGTTCACTGCTATTTCCAGCCAATACCACAAATTAAAGGGTGCCAAAATGACACTCCTGTGGTGCTGGGCTTTTTAAATGAAATGACACTGTCACCTTGATTTTTACAAACATAATAAACAACTTTTTTTCCTCTTCTTTTTGAAGTTGTAGCAACACTTATTTGTGGGCTGGCAGTGATTTGTGCTGGGCCCTCACTGAGCTCAATATTCACAATACAGATAAAACAGCACAAGTGGGAAACAAACTTTCCCTTCCAAAATCTGCTGCATGAACATCATCCCTGCTTTAAAATCAAATACCAGCAGTGACCTAAAGAGATTTTTTTTGTGGGGCAGATGAGGCAGATTAACAAATCCTCCTCCCTTTTTGCCACCTCTGGCAGGATGAGCAGCACATTTCTCTGAAACAGCTGCAGGAAAGACATCAAGTGATGTCATTTATGTCACTTACTCTGGTTTTTTTGGGATGTGAAGCTTTTCTTTCCCCCTGGGTGACTCCTGGCACTGAGCCATGCTTGCCCTGAGTGTTTCCAAGATCCAGGAATTCCCTCCTGTGGGAATGAACATCTCCCACCTCAGCACTTTAAAAGCACTTGGCAAACTTGGTTCCTCCTCAGCACCTGAATTCTTTTCAACTTCCTTTCATACACATGAATAAAGCACAAATTAGGATTTCCTCCGTTGAGGAAATGATCTTAACTGCATTGTCTTTTCAAAAAACTTAATTATTTCCATTTTCTTGCATTCTGCTTGATTTTAGTCATCATTTTAATCAGAACAATCAGGAGTCTTTAATATCATTAAATAAATATCATTGCCCAGATTGATTCCATTGCAGACAGACACACTTAAATAGACAAAAATTCACCTTAAAACACCCAGCCTAGACAAGTACTTTAAAAATAAACAGATTTCTTTTTATAAATAAATTATCCAGCCATTGATTAGGTTTAGCCCGTTGGGTCCCAAACTCATCAGATCAGAGCTGATTTCCACCTATTTCACCAGAGAGAGCAAAACTAATTAACACATCTTTATTGCTACAAGAAAATGTGCTGGTTAGAGCCTTATTTAGCAAACTTCCAGCTATTATTAGACAATCCCTGACTTTTCCCAGAGCAAACAGCAAATGGGATGGCTGCTTGCACATTACAGCAATTATAAATGAATAAATCTGGCTGAGATGATGCCAAACAGGTCAGGAAGCAAGGAAAGCCCACTGGGAATCACAAAGTTTTATTTTCATTTTCCACTGCAAAATGAAAATAAATGGGATACTGGGAGTATGTGAAATGCAACCAAAAAATTTGCTAAACAAATGTAATAACGTGGCATTTCAGTAAGAAATTATTGATATATTCAGTGTTGGCTCCATGAAGGCAGCAGCTGAACTCCAGATTCCCCCCAAGTTAATTTATATGGGTAGCACTGTCAAAGAAACAAAAAAGACTGGACTGGATCACATAAAAATGATGGAATAACACAGCACAGATTTGATTTATTGCTTATGTGGGAGTTTATCAGCATCCAGGAGATAAACAGCCCAGCCAGGTGTGGTGACCCAGCACAGAAACCATCCCAGCTCCTTCGTGGAGCTCTTTATCCCCAGAATTCCCATCCCAGCTCTTCTTTTTCACTGGCAGCTTTTCCAAGACCAAAGTGCTCTACTTCACCTCTCACTTCATGAGTCACCACCAATAAAATAAAGAATAAAATAAAGAATAAAGAATAAAATAAAGAATAAATCACTTTATCTCTACAACCACCACCCAAATCCAAAGCTGCACACACGGAGTTTGGCTTTAAGCCGAGCAGGGGTTTCAATATAGAAAATTTATTTGAATTCAGCAGCCACACACACTCTGAGGGAGTTATTTCATCAAGGACACCTTCTCCAAGTGGCTTTGGAGAGAGCCACAAGTGCCAGGCTGTGGCACATCCCTGGATGTGTGACAGAGCCTGCAGCCTGTGCCAGGGGGCCCATTCCTCTCTTCCCAGAGAATTTATGGAGCTGCAAATAGAAAACCTTTGCAATGTTGTATTTCACTTGCCTTGTCATGGCTGGAAGGAGAGGAGTGCTGCTCCTCCTGCTGCCAAAATTCCTCTGCTCCCAAATTGCAGCTGCTGCATTTAGATCAGAGAGGCCTCAGCTCAAACCCCCCACCAAAAAAAAAAAAAAATCCCTCTCCCTGTTCTGTTTGGAAACCTTGGAATGCTGTTAACTCTGGGATGAGTATTAATCCAGCCTTTGCTAAGCCTTGCCTGTTCCAAGCTGTTTTTAAACCTTAATAACAGTTTATCACATCAGAGACAAGCCTGGCTTTGTGACCCTGCCCAAAGCAGGCACAGACTCAAACATCACCTCAGTCACCTGTCCTGCCCCTTCCCACCAAACAGAGCCTTTCCCAGGATACCAGGGATGAATTCTGCTCTTTAAAAACTTCTACACCTCTCTGGAGGTGCTGAAGGATCCGTTGGTTCTCCCACAGCTTCCCAGAACTCAAACCCACCAGCAGTTTCCAAACCCACCCAAAGCCAACAAAATAAACAGAGAAAGGTCAGCGTGGAATAGCTGGAACACCAAGGCTGGAGGAGCTCAGCTAATCCCTGGGGGTTGGAAAAGAAAGGAAAAATATTTCTGCTGAGACATGGGTGTAAAATCCACAGCTGCAAGTCACAGAAATACCCAAAGATTGCCCCAAGCAGCTTCCACTGAAGATTTGTGGGAAAAACCAGGTTTTTATGTCATGTTTATTCTGAAAAACAAGTGCCTGAAACCACCATGTCTGAGCAGGTGATGCCTGCAAAATTCCTCTCCTCCCTGGCTCCAGGAGGAAAAAAACTGAAAAAAAAAAATAAATTCTGCCAATTCAGCTTCCCAGAGCTGCTCTTGATGGGCAGAGCAGTGCCAGGGCAGGAGGAAAACAGCAGCAAGAGGAAATCGTGTTTTTTAGACCAGCTTTGCACCCCAAAACCACATCCTGGGAACTTCCTGAGCTTGAGCAGATGAGCTGTGGCACAGCCACCTCAGGGAGAAGGGAAAAAAACCATTTTTATGGGTTCAGCCATCTCTCTGGAATAAATGAATTTGTGTATTTTTATTTGAAAGTCAGGCAGTAACAGTAAATGGCTTCCTTGAAGGACCTGGGTTTTACTGGGACAGAGCTCTGAACTAATCCCTGAATTTAGCTCATTTCAGGGGATATACTTTACTTTTCCCCCCCTTCTTTCCCTTTACTTTTTCATAGTTTTTTTACACTCTACTTCAGCAAATTGCACAACTGCTGAGGAGGAGCTCCAGGGTTTTCTCAACCCATAAACAAGAAAATCCCCTCCAAACCACGGAATTTTTGACTTGGAGAGGCAGTGCCAACCCACCTGCATAAACCAACCTCATTTCAAGTCTGCCCTGCTGGTTTTTATTGGGACAGCACCCAGGGGAACTGTGGAATTAGGAATGCCATCCCCCCCTCCCTTTTTTTTTTTTTTAGCATCATGGAGGAAGCAAAATCCACAGAGAATTAACCTAACAGAGAGAGAAAAGTTTAGCTGAAGTGTTTTGAGTGGCCAAAAAAATGGGAGAAGGAGCAAGGCAGGCAGGAAAAGGGCAGGAATGGGGTGAATCCTACACTGGAGGATTTTTGAGAGCTGTGTGTTGATGCAATGTAATTTAGTGCAGGTGAATTAAATTTCAATCTAGTGGAACCTCTGCAATCGAGGCTGCTGAAAGTACAGAGTATTGGAGCTATTTTTGATGAGCTCAGGAAGAAATTACTGCCTGAGTGTAAATCCAAAGCAGGAGGCTGGAAATGTGGCAAATTTCCTGCTGAAACCTGGGATAACTCAGCTGGGGTCACTCACTGCACTCAGGGATTTTATTTGACACTTCTCCTGTACTGAAATGCTTTTCCATCTTTTTTTGTTTCTTTTTAAATAAAGCACAACACACTCCTCCAAAAGAGCCACCAAAATTCATGTGTTTACCTTATTGAAATTTGCCCAACTATTTCAGTTTTAACTCCAATTCAGACATATTAACTTTTTTTTTAACTAATAGCCAAACATTCCTGCTGCAGGTTTTCTCCACAGCAGGGAAAGCAAGGATCATTTCTTGGAAAGCATTTATTTCTCTGTAGAAAAACCCTGCCTTGGGAGAAATACCTGTTTAATTTCATGCATATTTAAGAACACCAAGTGGATTTTATGCACCATGAAGAATATTTTCTCCCTGGCAAGGCAGCCCAAGGGAAGGGTTATTTGTGACCACCCCTGGGATGTGTTGTCACACACGCAGGACACTGGAGGTGTTCCCAGAATATGGAAATTTTCTCCTCTATTACCACCAGAGGATGAGGGCTGCACACAACCAGGAAGGATTTTAAGTAGGAGAAAACAAAAAGAAGATGGGGAATAACATCCCGTTAATTCTGCCAGGCAAAACAAGGAGCAAGAGCTCATCCCAAAGAGATCCCACTGCAGACACCTCCTGGAACAGCAAATCTGATATTTTATTTCTGTTGGACTGCTGAGGGCTGAAGGGAACTGCTTGTCCAGTCAAAATATTATCAAATTACAGAGGAGTTTTGTTTCAATTTGTTTTCATTTCTATGTATAACAACAACAACAAAAAAAAAGATTAATTTGCAGGCAGGCTTGCTCTGATAGGAAGTTCCTCCAGTTTGCATCACAGCTGTGATGGTCATTCCCAAAAAGTTGTATTTCCATGGGTCATGGAATGAGATGTTTGCAACACAGCTGCTCAGTTGATTAAAGAAAAATTAAATTAAAAATTAAACAAATAAAGAAAAGGTTTCATCTGCATGATTTCTACAGAGTGGCTCACAAATTTAAAATAGCAATAACAACATGGTTTTGGTACAGTAAAAATCAAATTGAGACTGAAAATCTGCAGTTCCTAGAGATTAACAGCTTTTATAGTTCAGCAGAATTTTCTCTTCTATCTTCCTTCAATATGGAAATAATTGAAAGTTTTTCAAATGTTAACTTTTCAAAAAGGAAATGTGCACTGAGCTCTGCAATCAGTCATTGCCACAGGATGGGCATCACCTCAAAACAACACTAAAGCATTACAAGAAAACCCTGTTATTTATTGGGATTGAGAAAGATCAAATAACCAGAGTATGAAAATAAAATTATTATGAAATGAATATAAAATAAGTATGATCACATCCACTTTTCAAAAATTAAACCAAATTATTTCTCTGAGGTGAATTAATATCTGAAGACAAGATTAATTCCAGATGGGAGCTAATAAATCCAACAACACACAGATGATTTTAAAGAATCGTGTTTACAACAGCTACTCCAAATATTTGGAAAGCAAACTCTGCCTTGGACCAGAAAGGATCAGTGAGGGGAGGTTTTGGGATCACCATCCCATTTTGGTGGCAGGAACATTAGACACAGCAAAGCTCTCATGTACCAATCCATTTTTTCACTTGGAACAATTTAAAATAACAAATCTCCCAAGCCCTCCTGACTAACAGACCTTAACACCAACAACAGACCCAAACACCACAGATTTTTCATCTCCTATGTGGTTTTGACTTCAACTCCTGGCATTCAGCTCTGATAAATTCTGTGGATGGGCAGCTTCAAATTGCAAATTTTCAGTGGGATCTCTTGTTCTTTGTAGCTGGGGAAATATCACAAAGTTTCCTTTGAGTATTTTTGATTTTTGCTACAGAAATCTCCACCTTTTCATCCAAAAGGCTCCAACCTTTCTTTAGCTGGTTTTGCCCTCGTATTTTCTCCGTGTTTTTGTTTGGCTGGATTGACACCCATGAGTTCAGCAGGCTCTGAACAGGTTCCAGGGCGTTCCCTGACATCAGAAATTGTTGTCATTCCATTCATCTTCTGTCAGCCAAGCAAGAAGGGCTGAAAACACCAGCTGGGAGAACCAGGAGAGGACAGGCAACAGTGCTGGACATCCCAAAAAAACAAAAAAAAAACCAAAAAAAACCAAAAGCAGGAATGAACTGATGAACTGGATCCAGCTGCAGCCTCAACCTCTTTTTGCCCTTTCTCATCTCTCCTCATACCCTGGTTAAATCTTGGGGGTTTTTTTGGGTCTCCAAGTTCTGTTTCCATTTCATCCAGATCAATGCCCTGCAACTACAGCAGCCTGGAGAACTGGGACCTGCAGTGGGAAAAGCTGCAGTGCATCAGGATTGCATCCAGGGAGCCATGAATTATTCAGCCAAGATAAATCTACACTTTTTTCCTCTGTACGGGCAATTTGAAAAATTGATGAATTTCACTTTTAGGGCAAGTTTCCAGCAACCTTTACAAAATGGGAGCACAGAGTTACCCCAGCAAGCTCTCCCACCTTGGCACAGCAAGGATTGATGGATAAACATCCCTTACAGTCAATTTGGATAGCTCTAAACAATAAATGAATAAAAAAAATCACTGATCCTACAACAATTCGGGTTAGGAAGGATCCTAAAGATCATCTCCCAGGTTACTCAGGTTATTTCTTAAACAATCCAGATGTAAGAACTGTTTTTACTTTAAAGATGACCTCTCCCAGCTGTAAATAAACCTCTATTAAATATATTTTCAGGGTAAAAATCCAAGCTGCTTTTACAATAGAACATTTTGGAGCCCGAGCTGCTGCTGCTCACATCCACACCGTGACCCCCAAATGCTTCTTCCCACACTTGATTCATGAAATGAATTTCTATGCAAATTCCTTGTCCAAAAAAATGCATTACTAACTCTGATGAAATCCAGAGATAGGGCTTTGCAAACTTCCCTGTTCATGCTTCAAAACCATCTAAATCCAGATTGTTAAATCCCATTTAGAATTCAGTTTTTGAGACATAAGGATTTTAAAAGCTGCATGTAGAATAAGAAAACCTAATACTCACAGAATGAGTAATTGGTACTAAAATCTCTCACACAGAGCAGAATCTTCACCAAAATTCAATAGACAAATGAATTGATTTTGGTTTTCTGTATAAAGGAAAAGGAAAGACTTTACTTGTTTCACTGTTGTTTTTTAAGCTTTCCCTCAAAGCTCCCTTTGGACTGCTGAGATCTTCAGTTTATTTTTTGATAAATGAAGGAGTCAAGCTCATTTTGTGCTGTCCCATAATGCCATAAATTCTGCAAATGAAGAGGAAGGTGGCAGTTCCAGTGCCAGGCCCCTGCCAGGTATCCAAGGAATGCACCTGGCACTTCAACCCAGCCTGGCTTTGGTCCCTCTGGAACCCAGCTGCAATTTCAAACAGCTCTACTCTCATCAAGCTGATGCAAATGAGACCTAATTAAAACATTTACTGACTCCAAGAGGTTCAGATGGCCTGGGATATTGAAAATCATCACACCTGAAAGAGTGAAGTCACCACTGGCCTTGTACCTCGTGCTGAAGTGCAGGGAACAGTGACAATTCCACAATATCAGATGCAAATCCCACAAATCCCAGGAACAGGGATGGGAGCTGTGCTCCCAGGACACCTGCAGAGACATGAGAGCAAAAAAAGCTTTGCTGGAGTGTTGGGTTGGGTTGATGTGGCCAGAAATGTGGATTCTGTCCCCATCTGTTAAACCAGCTGGGGCAGTGACCCTGATCTCCTGGCACATATTCTCTGCTAATGGGCCATCTTTAAACCAGCTGGGGCAATCATCTT
>JAOTQZ010000480.1:23472972-23486041 GCA_026546895.1 Pogonocichla stellata | reverse complement strand
TTTGGAGGGAGGGGGTTTACATTCTCCATTTCAAAGAGAAGCTCCTGCCTTTATTGGCAGATACCTGTCCTTCAAACCAGGACAAGTGTTTTGATGCATCTCCCTTCACCAAACTCACTCTCCTGGCAGCTCTTGAACCCTGACATTTAAATAATTCCATTCTTGGCCAGATCAGCCTAATGAATGCGGGAGAAAAGGCACCACTGATGTGTTTTCAAGCTGTTTATTGGGGAATCAAGATCCTCTGGCAGCTCAGGGCTGGGTGTGAGCTCATTCCTACCACTAATTACTTCTCCCTACACAATATTTACATTTTTGCTGCTTTTGACCATTCATTATCTCTCTCTCTCTTTTTTTTTTCCTACCATGTCACCAATTCTCGCTGCACAAAAATAATGCCTGGAGGTTCTTTCCTGTGGTGTGGAGTTGTCTAAGCTTCAGGCAAGAATAAAATCCTGATCAGCTTTCTTCATTTGATTTCCTCTCCTCAAGTGGCTGTAACAGAGGCAGGATAAAACACAGGCAACTTCACTCACAATGTAATTAATTTAATTTCTTTTTATTGTTCCCAACTCGTCCCTGGTCACCTTGAAACGCCCCTCACTGCTAAGAGCAGTTTTCTTGCAATACACAACTTGAATTAAAGACAGATCAGAAGGCCTTAAATGTTTTATTAAAGTAACTTTGGAAGTGCAAACCAAAAAAACCACTAAACTTGATCTTCTGGGGCGTTTTCATCAGAAGAATAAACCCTGCTATGTTCCCTAATTTAATTTTTTTCCCCTATTTAAATCAGAGCACATTGCCCATGCCCACATCCCCATTCTCTGAGGAGCTGGGCTCTTGGATCAAAAACTTCCAGGAGATTTTTACTTTTTCCAGGGCCTGTTTTTAAGTCTCAACAGCAGAAAATGAGAGAGAAGAAAAGAGTGCAGCCCCAGGAACCCTCCCCGCAGCACCTGCAGCCCTTCAGCTGAAGGCAACACGTCCATTTCCTGCAGATTCTCCTCTGTGCTGCTCCAGAGAGGGCAAATTAGACCAGATTTTCAAACCCTGCCTGCATGGAAAGGCTCCTGCAGGCAAGGAGAGGAAACACCAAGTCCTTTCCTTGAAGAACAGGTGAGCACAGGGATCATGTTCTCAGAGAGAAGGGCTGGAAGTTCTGGGCTTAATTCACTTCTGGGTGTCCTGAATCCACCCCACCTCCTCTGGCACCCTGCTTAGATCACTTTTTGAACCAAAAATTCTGTTTCAAACCAAAATGCACCTAAAATATGACCAACAGCTCAGGGTTTGGCCCAGGTTCACTCAGGGTTTCTCATTTAGGCGTGAAAAAAACCACTCAGATCCACAATCTGGAATAAGAATTAGTGCTGCCAGATCCTAGGTGCCATTAATTTTGTAATAATCACATTAAACAAAGAACCTGGGGCTTGCAAAGCCCAGCAGGAAGGTGCTGGTGTCACATTAAATAACAGAAGGCACACAGGAGGTGTCAGACAAAAAAAAAAAAAAAAGGCAGCAGTTGCACCTAGGAGAAAACAAGAGAGGGGCCACAAATTTCTATTTTCAGTTGTGTTGTTGACTTGTATGAGAGCAGCCAAGAGACATAAGCAGAAATTGAAGCCTGTAAAATGAGCTGGAAACACCTGTTCACAGAGGTATAATATGGTTTTTGTGACCCATTTTTGAGAGACTTTGAATCAGAGGTCCAAGTGAGGTCAGTTAAAGCCCCTGTGACAGAAAAACCACAAAGTTTTCAATTTGTGTATTAAAAAAAAATAAATCTCAACTGAATGGTGTTTGCCACTGGAATTGTATTTAGCTCTCCTGTAAATTGGAGGTGCTGGGAAACTCAGCAACAAAACATTCCAGTAAAAATAATCTCTTTTCTATAATAGGTTTGAGGTTACAGCCTCTCCTATTATTCACCCACACCATCTTCCCTCCCTGTCAGGTTTTTCCTTAATAAGATGGACACCACCATGCCAAAAAAGCTTTTAAAAGCTGCATTTGAGACAACTCACTGCAATTGCAGCTGGAAACGCTTTCTTTGGCTCTTCTGAGGCTGTTTGGAGCTCAGCTCTCTCAACTGAATGTTTACATGGACACTTCAGAAGACACAAACTCCAACTCAGGCAGCTTAAAAGCCTGGAGTGCTCCAATATATCCCCAAGAGATTCCCTAAATTTACTTGGGAGTATTTTTCTACTCATCACATGCAGTGCTGCAGCCTGACCCAGTGTGCAGCTACTGCCTGGAGCTGTGATACAGCACAAAAAGGCAACTGAGTTTAAAAAAAAAAATAATTGTTTACAAATAAAACTATTAACAAAATTAATTTCTCAAAGCCTGAGAATATATTCTCTCGCCCTCGTATGATAATTAATTAAAATAACAGATGTAAACAGCACGTATTTGCCTCTGAAGGTTGAAGAAAAATAGAGTTATTGAAGTGGTAACCAGCTCCTACCAGGAGCTTCTCCTAAAAGCAGGAAAAAGTGTGTGTTTTACAAATCATTTACTATTTTGCCACCGTTCTCTTTGAAGATGTGGTTACCTTGAGCAGAATTACCTCCAGTTCTTGTGTGTCTCTAATTCCAGTTATAAATGGAGTCTGAGGAGAAATTTCCTGATCTCATCACATTATTTAGCTTCTTATTTAGCTTTTCATCTGCTTTTATTTACACCAATGATAGCCACAAAAAAAGAAAAAAACGGGAAAAACTCCAAACTCACACAACTGAACATTGGTAGTAAATACCATCAATACACAACAAAAACAGTGTGAAGCAATATATCAGAGTATGTACCAGCTAAAAAAGAATTCAGCTTGATGATTTAAATGTTTGTCAATTTAAACCATCACAGAAAGTGCTTATTTAAAGCACTGATTGAAATAATTCTATCCCAGAGGCAGGAGATTGTTCCAGCCCTCCAAGTTAAAAATAATATCCTCATTAACCTCAGCAACAATCTCCTAATTGCCGAGGATTACAAATCTTTCATGCAGCGTTCATCCACTGAGAATTCCGTCATCACTTCACCTCCCAAACCACTCCCGTGACTAAGGCTTTGAAAAAAGTCCAAATTCAGGGATGTTTTTTATGTGATGGCATCAAACATTTGGGAAAACGAGGGGGTGTCACCCCAAATTCTCTGCAAATCGAGCAGCAATTATTAATATGTATATTAATATAAATTTGCTGCGGCGATGCCCATTGGCACTGGTGCCATGGAGCAGGGAGCTGCTCCCACACTTTGCTCCCTCTGGCCTGAGCAACAGCAGCTGGGATTTGTGCCAGCGCACCAGAGACGTGGGCAGGAACAAAGAGGGCAAAGTTTAGAGCCCCAGCAGCTGGAGTTACAACACTGGGAGGGATTTTTTCAGAGGCACAAAGGAGCGCGGCCAAAACGTGGCCAAAATGTGGCCAAACAAACATGGCCAAAAAATATGGTCAAAAATATATGGCCAAAACACGGCCAAAAAACAGCCAAACTGTGGCCAAAACATGGCCAGAATATGGCCAAAAACCGTGGCCAAACCACAGCCAAAATGTGGCACTTGCTCCTTCCCTGGCCTGCACCGAGGGAAAACGGGATCATCCTGAGCATGGGAATCACCTCACATAAAAATCCAGGATCATCCTGACTCAGGAATCATCTCACACACAAATCCAGCACTGAGGGAAAACCAGGATCATCCTGTCATGGGAATCATCTCACACACAAATCAGGATCATCCTGACACAGGAATCACCTCACACACAAAACCAGGATCATCCTGACACAGGAATCACCTCACCCACAACTGCAGCCCCTCAGGCACTGGATGGATTCCATCACTTTGGGATCTCCCACCCAAGAGCACATCCCTGAGTCAGCTCCACTTTGGGGAATGGCCTTGTCTCCTTCCCAGGGTTGCTGCTTCTCTCCTCCCTGGGATCTGCACACTGGTTTTTCCTGCTTCTCCTGGTCTAATTCCCCTTTTTTTCCACACCAAAAAAGGGCCACACTTCAGATGTGATTTCCCTTTTCTCCACCAACCTTCAGCCATTATTTCCCTTTCCTTCCACACTTATAAAGGGCTGAACTTCAGCTGTGGTTCTCCTTTTCTGCCACAACATTAAACAGCCAAACTTCAGATATAATTTCCCTTTCCTTCCACACCTATAAAGGGCCAAACTTCAGATAATTAGGACTAAGCATCCCATGAAAAACTGGTTTTGTTTGGTGGGACTACCCAGACTGTTGCCCAACTTCCCTTCTTCTCAGCAGAAATAAAACCACAGGAACCACATCACATATATACCAGTTAAAAAAAAACCCACAACATGAAAAGCACCTTCTACATCCTACATAATGTCCTGGACATCTCCAAAAGCACTTGAGTAATAAAAAATAAAGCTAGAAAAATCAGAAAAAACCCATTCCCACTGCAAAGCAGGAAAGCAGATGAAAGCTCAGGGGTATAAACATCAAGAACACTAAGCAGACAAGCATATTTCCTTCTCCCCTTCCTCCTCCTCCCACATTTCATTCCTGAAGCACACAGCCTTGGACAGAGATTTTATTTCATGCCAACAACAATCAGATATTTCAATACCTCTATGTGTATTTGGAGGGAGCACACATTGCAGGGGAAATGCAGTCTATGCACAGATTACCTGGAAATAAATCACATTCCCATTTAAAATGAAGTTTAAAGAAGTGGCACAGCACAGAGCTGTATTATGGGCCACGCACTCTCCCTCAAAAGAAATGTTTCACACCCTCCAGCAGTTTTCTATTGGGAAGAGAATGAAAAAAGTAAAGAGATTTATTACATTAAAAAGCATATTGATTGAAAGCAGTGCTGTATGACAGCTTCAGCTATTATAACAGAACTTAATAAAATCAAATGTTTACCCCTGAAGGGGACTTGGAGGAAAAAAAAAATAAAAAAGGCTTTATCAACACTTATGACAATGAGCAAATTTGCAAAGGATAACATTTTGGTGCTGAAAGTAAATGCAAATAAGTGCTCATTTCTCTGGGGGAGCTTTGAGGTTTGCCCACATGAGGAGCCGTGGCTAATTGTGATGTGGCTTAGCAGGGAAAACACATCCTTGGATTGTGTGGCTGGAGATGGCAGCTGCTCCCCCAGCTGGGGAGCACACCAGGTCACTGCTGATGAGAGCAGCCCATGTTTCAGCATCACAGGCACTTTGTAGGAGCAGCAGGACTGTCCTTTGTGCTGCCATGCTGCTCTGGGGGCTTGGGGATGGGCCTGACCCAGAGAATGGTGTTCCTTCCTCCCTGCCTTGTGCACTCTGGACATCCTTCCCTCTGCCCACTCTGCTCATCCCCCCTTCCCTCTGTCCACTCTGCTCATCCCTCCTTCCCTCTGTCCACTCTGCTCATCCCTCCTTTTGTCTATCTTTCCTCCCTCCCTTTGTTCACTCTGCTCATCCCTCCTTCCTTCCTGCTCTTGTGCACTCTGCTCATCCCTCCTTTTCTCTCTCCACTCTGCTCATCCCTCCTTCCCTCTGTCCACTCTGCTCATCCCCACTTCCCTCTGTCCACTCTGCTCATCCCTCCTTTCCTCTGTCCACTCTTCTCATCCCCCCTTCCCTCTGTCCACTCTGCTCATCTCCCCTTCCCCTTATCCACTCTGCTCATCCTTCTTTTCCTTTGTCCTCCTTCCTCCCTTCCTCTGTCCACTCTGCTCCTCACACAACCCCGAGATCCAAGATCCCAGCCCAGTGTATCCAGCTGACCACCAGCTGCTTTTCTGGGCTGGCTTTTTCACTGGAGTAGAAATAAAGGTGGATTTCTCCTCCATCCACATCATTTGATGGCAAGTCACTCCAGACCTGAGAGCCTGCTCTGAACAATGACTTTCTGTTCTTTTTTGGTTTTTAGCAGGACCAAAATATTTCCCTTGATCCTTCCTGGATCAGGCTTGATGTGGTTCAAGCTGTATTTGCCATATAAAAATCAATTTCACTTAATGCATAAATGAGCAGTTATTTAAACTAAAACTTACCATTCTCACCAGTCTTACTTACCCTGAGTATCTGTCAGTATTCTGGTGCCTGCAAACCTTTTTTCTCTCATAAACTGTAATGAAATTTGCATTTTTTCAAAGCTATGCTGCTTTCAAATGAAACCAACTTCTGGCACAAGCTTTAAACTGCTTTAATAAAACCACCAACTGAAGTGTTAAAATCTAAAAAACAAGAGTAAAAGCAATAAAACAGCCCAAAAGGGAAAAAAAAAATCTGCAACTTGTTACAACTCCTGATTTTACACACAAATTACAACAGCCTGGAGATCCAGCATGGACATTTTTGTCAGGATGAAAACTTCCTGTTGGGATTGCCTTATCTGTAGCCTTTGCTGTTTCATGACCACCTGGGTGAAGTGAAACTCGACAGGCTCATAAAGAAAAAGGGTCATTAAATGTTGATGACCTTCTCCTACACGGAAGAATCCTGGGCTGGGATTGAGCCAGAGGAACTGGTCTGGCCAGCTGGGCTGGGATCTGGAGACAGAGCCACTGCTGGTGAACCTGAGCAGCCAAAGGGAACCTGGAGCTCCAAACTCTCCTTTAAAGCACACAACCCATCCCAGGAGGGCTGGAATGGGCACAGCTCCTCAGGATACAGCATTCCCTGAGGGTTTGTGGGACGAGGGACAGAAGTGTGGCCACATGAGGAATGGGGGTGAGGAATCTGTGTGAGGCACAGAGCAGGGGGTGGTGACTTCACTCAAACATAAGAATTTACCAAATATTGCAGTGAAAAATTGGAGCAAGAGGCGTGTGACTTTGTGTGCACAATTAGAGCAGCTGCTGCCCTTAAATTAGGTTTGGGGAGTCTCCTTGCAAGGGCAGAGATTCAAAGCAGGAGGAGCACACGAGAATTTGTTCCTTTTCCCAGATCTGTCACTGTTTCTGACAGCAAGACCTGAACCTCGAGACCTAAGAAAAATTCGTGCCAGGTACCTCTGGATTGTCTTTCCTAGAATGGTTTGGGGTGGAAGGGACCTTAAAGCTCAACCCATCCCATGGGCAGGGACATCTCTCACTAGAGCAGGATGCTCCAAACCCCGTCCAGCCTGGCTTTGGACACTTCCAGGGATGGATCCCCAAACCTGGCTGATCTCACAGCACGATCCTGCTCGTTTCTGAGCAGATCAACACGTCCAAAAGCTCCTGGGGCTGAGGAAAGATGGGGTTTCACTTCAGTGCAAGCAATACTGTCTGCTGAGGAAGACACAAAACCCCAGATGAAGAGGGACAGAGCTGAAAAGTCTTTACAAGAAGAAAAAAATAAATTTACAAGTGCCAGATCCAGCGCATGGGAATCCTGCCATGAGCATGGGACATCCCCACAGTGCCAAAACTGCTGCAGGAAACTGCAGCCACCAGCAAAAACCAGACAGCAGCAAAACACAGCAAGCACGTGCCAAGAGATTGCTTCAAAAGTGAAACTGCCAGGAGCCAAATCCCAGATTTAAGGCACAATTTACACCGTAAATATTTGGGTTTCTAGCAAAAAGGGAGGGAGGAGAAATCCTACCCTGCTCCAAAAGACACGACATTGGAGGGAGAGCAATCTGCTGCTTTAATTAACCCACATGACAGAGGACATGAATTCTTTTTTGCTCTCACACTGTTAAACACAAAAATATCCAAACTCCTGAGCTGTGGAACAGAAATTATTAAAATCTCACTGCTCCAAGATTGTTTCCTCCCCATCCACAGCAACTCCCAACACGTGCAAGAGTCTTGAGTTCCTCAAGTTCACCAGGAAAACTTCAATGACTTTCATAATCTGAAAGCAGCTCATCATCAAAATTGATTTCATTAAACCAGTGGCAATCTGTTGGCAGCTTGAGAGCCCAGACAGGGAAACACCGATTAAAACAAAGCTGGCAAAACACATTAAAAATTAATGGCCTTCTTGATTTTTATCAAAATTGAAAAAAGGCTCAATTCTACAGCCAATGATACAGCCCTGAATGGCAGCAATTAAAGTTCCTCCTTCCAATTACAGCTTTTTACAGCATTTTAATCAATTTCTGTACAGCAAATGAGCATAGAGTTTAACCCTAAATCGAATCAGCATGGTGTTGGAGGGTGAAAATCATAATCCTGGAGCATGACATGCAAGAATAAAACTTAGATAAACTAAAGAAAATGACAGGAATGTTCCTGTAGATCATTTTTGACTTTTATTTTAGGCCACTGGAGGGGAATTCATAAGCAGATTTGGGACTTGCCTATCAACATGACCTCACCTATGTAAATATTTATTCAAACATTTGAGCACATTGCAGGGGATTCTAGATTAGAAACCAAAGGAAATTACTATAAAAGGAAAAGTGTGCCAGCAGTTTCTGTTAAAAAACTGCAGACCCTCAAAGACTTCACCTTCCAACTGGGCTGTGACATCCAAAGAAACTCCAAAGCTGTTGTTTGATTTATTCCTGCCTTTTATAAAATCCCAAGCCATTAATCCTGAACAGCCTTGACTTGAAAGCCTGATAGATAAATTTTCATTGCTGAGATTGCTTAAGTAGTTCAGTACCAGAGGGATGGGGCTGGAATTTGAATTAGCAGATTGAAAAAACCCCAAAAAATGAACCAAAATTGTAAAGTTGCCAGCTTGCTCTTCTTTCAGCACAGCACAAACACCTTCTGCTGTTTGGGTCAGAGCTGGGTTTGAATGCACAGCAGGTTTATTTAAACCCAGCTGGCACAGTGCCCTCCCCTCCAGCCCTCACCTCAGCATTCCCAGAGCCTCACACCAGGCTCCTCAGGACTCTCCACCATTATCTTCTGACCTTTCCCTTTTTTTTTTGTGTCTTTCTAAGTTAATCAGTAACCAGAGACTTGGTGCTGCTGATATCAAGGTCCTGAGCCCCGTGGAGCATCAGCCACTTCCACACTGTTCCCTCCTTCCCCATTCCAGCTCCTCATCCTTTCCCTACACAGGGAATAAAAAATAAAAATAAAAAGGTGCATTTTACATCCTAAAACACTGGCTCAGCAGCTCCAGAACCCAATTATTCCGTGCAAAAAAAGCTCTTACCCACAACTACACATCATGAGGGACAAGTCTTGCCACGTCCCCGTTCAGGAGGTGGAGGGAAATAAAAAGAGACATTTTTTATGAGACAGTTACTGAGCTTTAATTTCCCACATCCGTTTATGACTGCAAACAAGCCCAGGCAGGGGAAGGTACTATCTATTACCATAATTATTTTTAAAATCTTCACCCCACAGGGCTAGGAAAAAAACAATGATTTACAGCAGGGCCATAACTATAAAACTGCAGATGGGAGCTGAGCTACTTTGCCCTGGTCTGATGCTGAGATCTCATTAAACTGTGTGCTTAAACATTAAATATTTGAGAGTAAATGGTAGTTAAAATGGGGAAACCATTCTCATTAAGCAGCCAGCCTTTCCTCTGCTCAGCTTCCCAGCTCATCATCTGTTACTTGGTGGAGTTTGACACTGCTGCATCTTCCAGCCTGGACAGCCCCAAAACTCCTAAATAAAGGCAAAAGGGCAAGAAGAAAAAAGCACTCAAGTCATTTTTAAACCTTCAAAAGAAGCTGATGAGAGAACAGAAAATTTTTTCTTTTATCACTTTGAAGGGTGATCCTTTGGCCAAAGTCATTCAGTGAGACAACAGGCAGCAACTTCTCTTTATCTTTTCCAAATCTACTCTTTGACCTCTACTTGCTCTGCATTATTGTTATTATCATTATTATCATTACTGTTGTATCCCCAAGAAACTAACTTTTAATAAAAGATTGCACTACACACCCCATATCCAATTTTCTCTTGGAAATATTCTTGCCTTTTAAAAGTTAGTGCAGCAAACCAGAGAATTAATAATTATTTTTGCTTTCTCCTTTCTCAAGCCACCCAGAAAATCCAAAGCAAAGGCTGCCAACCTATCCAGGCTAAAACTGGAAGCTGGAGAGGAAATGACATAAGAGAAAAGTAGAATTTATGCAAAATGTTGGCAATATGAAAGCAGAACTCAGAAATCTTCAGAAATTAGCAGTGCACAGTAATTGAAGCTGCTTGAATCATGCTCCTCCATCCTTCCACTTCAATGGGATATGGCAGGAAGTAATTAATGGAGACAGGCTCCCTTGCATATAGCTGGAAATAATTAATCTGGCATCTCATTTCTGGTATTGGCTGTTTGGAAAAATACATTTTTCTTCATATAGAACAGTTTGTTTCACACGTAACCCCAGGGATCAGCTGTTCTTTAAATACACATAAAGACATTTAATGGGAGTCCATATGGAAAATGTAACCTTCACAAAGGCTTTGCCACATGCCTACACAAGGTGTTTCACACAGTATTTTATGTTTTTAAATAAATTAAAATAAATTAAGACATATAAAACCCCAACTCAAATAGAGACTTAAAATGCAGTATTACGTACTAGGGATTAAATACGAGCGTAAATTTTTATTTCTCCTTTGTTTTCTACTCAAAATTACAAAACCTGCTTAGAAGAAAACCTGTTCTTCATTATTTCTTTTTTTCTGCTGTATGCACAGCACACAGTTCATCTTCTTCTGAACAGTCTTACCAAAAAATTTATAACTTGAAACTAATTCTGTCCTCAACTTATTTTTGTAGGAGTAAAGGCCATGAAGAACACTCAGCATTCCATTATGAATAACAGATGCGAGATGGGTACATTTATAAAACACTAAATTTAGAAAGATTCGTGGAGAGTTCTGCTGAACCTTTCAGAATGAAAAACCTCCCTGTACTTTGCCACTGAGTCCATCAGAGCTCAGAGGAAGGAGAACACAAAAGGCCAATGAGTTTTCCACGGATCCAACATTAATGCATCCCACGGATGGAATTTCAAGATGCACAACAAAGCAGGGGCACATTAGCTAAATGCCACCATCCCCTGGGTTAGCTGGGGGGTTATTTAATACCCTCAGCTTAACATCTCGTGCAGGGCAAGCTACAAAATTAATGAAAGAAATCAGATCCCCCTTTCACCCTGCATCCCACAAGCTCGGAATACTCTGTTTAAAAACACCACTCGGATACTTCCCCAATTGTTTGGGCTGCTGGCTTCCCACAAGGAAATTCAGCTGACACAAAGGCAGAGCCCCAGGCAGATGTCCCCAACACACTGCTCAGGGCTCCTGTTCCTCCAGGAAAAGCTGGGAACCACTTTGGGACACAACAACATTTCCACCCCTGTTCCTCGAACGCCCAGCGACAGCGAACTGGCAGAGAATGCCAGCAAGAGCTGGCACAGCTGTGCCCCAAGTGAAATCAGATAAAAACCCCAAAACAGGGCTCAGCACCACCGGCATTCTTTAAATGAAGCTGACAATTCTCAATATCCAAAGAGTTTGTGTTAATTTAAGAGGAGCAAAACACTTGACAGTGAGAAGAGAGCCCGAGTCCCTTCCCAAGGCTGGCAGTGATTTCCTGACCCTGAGCCCAGGGCCTGGATTTTCCAGGCAGCCCTTCCAGGTTCAGCAGGGCAGCAGCAGCTGCCACCCCTGTGCCCCTGAATGTCTGGGCACTGCCAGAGCTTTTCTAGGAAGGATTTGGATTCCTGGATCTGGGGGAGCAGCTGGAGGGACACAGAAAATTCCCAACATTTCTCTCCATCATCCCACCAGGTTCTCTCTCTCACACCCAGCAAAAACCCTGCAGGAGCTGATTTGGCCCCGCAAGGACAAATCCCTCGTCCTTTTCCCCAGTTATGAAACGTGTGCCTTGTGCCACACCAAAAGCTGCGTGGCAGCACCACATCCTAAAGGCAGAGGAAGCTGCAGCTCCCACATTTGTCATCTGCAACCCAGGGAATAATCCCAGCCAGCTGGAACCATCAGCCAGCACAGCCTGCAGGAGATCCCCGTGCCCGAAAAACGGAGAGGTTAAAAACACCGCCGAGTGTCACAGTGCCAGCTCTGCTGGCTCTGCCCGAGGGAAGGGACAGCGCGGTGTAAGGACACCAGCTCCGCACGATTCCCAAACACCGTGCTCACGATGGAATCACCGACGGCACATTTTACACTTCGGGATCCTTCAGCACCGCTCCTGTTTAACCTCTGCCGATGAGCCCGGGGGAGGAGATGCCAGCCCGGTGCCAAAATCCCATCCCAGCACACTTGGCTGTAACAAAAGATGACTCCGGGGAGTTTGTGCTCATCATCATCGCTATTCCACGCACGTCAGAGCCACCTCCAGCAGCTTCAATTAAACCTTTACTACTGCAAAGGGCAAAGGGGGTACGGACACATTTATGTGTGAGACAGAAGGGCTAACGAGGGATAAAGGGAGGATTACACAGCCCCTTTTAGAGACACCCACCCCCCTCCACAAACAAGGGACAAGGTACAAGATAACCACACAAACCTGGTGGGTGAGAACACATCCACGCCTTGCCCTGGACCACCCCTCCCGCACCCCTCTTTTCTTTTTTTTTTTTTGGTGGTGTTGTATTATTTCATGGGTTTGGTTTTTTTTTTTTCCAGCTGAGCACTTGCCTCTCCTCCGTGCCCATCAAATATCCCGAAGATGGAGGGGTGAGTCTTGTTCACCAGGTCGGTGATCACTTCGAACCTGTCCTCCATGTGGTCCCTCCGGCCTTGGATGGAGTAGACAGCCACGTTGTGGCTCTTGAACTCCCAGGTCTTGGAGAACTCCGCGTCCAGCACGTCCAAACCCCCGAGCCTGTCATTCTGCATGATCTCGGCCACCTTGCCCTTCACCATCTTCACCGCATCCCTGCTGGACTTAACAATGGTTTTCACCTCATCCGTGTGGAAGAAATAACTCCACAGGGCCAGGCTGATGCACAGCAAGAACAGGGTCTCCGGTCTGAGCAAGAAGTAACGCATGATCCGACCCAGCAGAGACAGCAAAGTCATTGTATCCTCTATCATTTATTATCGCGACCGTGTCTCCCCACAGCATGCAGCGGGGCGGCTCCGAGCGCGGCGCCGCTCGCCTCAGTGCATGCTCGGCCGGCCGGAGCCCCGCGCTCCGCTCCCGCTGCTCCCGGCCCTGCC
>JAOTQZ010000480.1:23441163-23458363 GCA_026546895.1 Pogonocichla stellata | reverse complement strand
CCGTCCTTCCTTTCTTCCTGTCTTCCTTTCTCTCTTCCTTACTTACTTTCTTCCTTTCTTTTCTTCCTTACTTTCTTCCTTTCTTCCTTTCTTCCTTTCTTTTCTTTCCTTTCCTTCCCTTCCTTTCCTTCCTTTTCCTTCCTTCCTTTCCTTTCTTTCCTTTTTTTCTTCTCATCAATTCAATCCCTGCTGCTGGATGCAGTTTCCCATTTTTGGAATTCTGTATGTGTGGAGTTCTCCACGCTCTCAGTTTGCACCTGGGCAGCAAGGTGCACGGGACATAAAATCCAGTTTGCAGTGGCAGAAATCAGCAAATTCTGTATAGAAATCCACAGGTGGGAAGGAGGAGGAGGAAGGAGGGAGGGTTTAAAGGGGTTTTTAGTGAAGCTGCTCCAGCAGAGTGCAGAGGATCCCAGTGCAAGGTGCCATTCTGGCAGAGCTCAGCCCGGGGAGGTGGGACTGCCACAACTCCTGGATAAAACGAGCTCTGGTGGAGCCTCCTTGGTGAGGATGGGGCACTGAGGGGTTCCCATCCCTGTGATTCCCCACCCTCCATCCCACAGGCAGCTCTGGGGAGAGATGGATGTGAAGAGCACCCTGAGCTACCTGTACTGGCTCTTCTGCCAGTTCGAGCTGATCACCTGCAGTTACCTGATGGAGCCCTGGGAGAAGCTGCTCTTCTACTCCTTCAACCTGGCCATGCTGGGGCTGCTGCTCTACACCACCTATGTCTGCCTGGCTTTCCAGGCCAGCTCAGCCTTCCAGCTCCTCTGCAGCTGCCTGGGAAACCCACGGGAAAATGCTCTTGCTGTGGTGAAGTAAAACCTCACCCTGACCTTGGGATCCAAGCCTTTCCTCAGCCCATTTTTGTCCAGGAGCAGCAAACTCTGCTTTATTCTCTCTCCGTGTTTTGCTCTGACTGCAAATTAGTTTTGCTCCAATCAACCCCTGTTTTCACTATTTGATTCTTCATGAGCTTTCAATTTTAAGGACCTGTTGGAATTACAGAGCTGGGATCGGGACAGGAATAACCCTCCTGAAGATTTTATTATTTCAGGGGAAAGGAGGAACACCCCTGAAGATTTTATTATTTCAGGGGAAAGAAACAACACCCCTGAAGATTTTATTATGTCAGGGGAAAGGAGCAACCCCCCTGAAGATTTTGTCATTCCAGGGAAAGCTGTTTGGGTACGGAAAGTTTCCATCTGGAGAAATGACACAGCAGGAATTTGTTCTTTTCTGCCAGAAGAGATGTGCACACAAAAATCCTGGACCAGCGGGAGCTGCTTCCCTGAGCTCACTGTGTTTTTATGGAATGATTTCAGGATTTATTCATTTTCCTTGATTGTTTTATACAATGAATTATATTATCATGATGCAAACAACACCGCTGATTCATTAAAAATGGGAGGATGTGCTACTGTGAAAATTTATGATTGAAACTCTCAGATTCTTGGCCTTTATAAAAACAGATAATTTCTGGTTTACTTTAGAAGATGAGTAAATCATGTGCATCACATAGAGAATGTAACACTACAGATTCACTTGTGGTAGGGTTTCAGCTGAAAATAAAACCCCTAAAAAATGTAAAAAATACAATGTCTCCTTTTTTCCTAACCTTTTACTCTCTACTTGTCCCATTTTACACTCTCCCTGTTGGGCAAGGTTTGAAACACAAACTCCTGAGCTGTAAATAACGTGCTGGATTTGGCTGGGACTGCTTTTGTTCCAAATTCCATGACTTTTTAGCCTTACAACCATGAGATTCCTGTGCTGCCAGCTTCCTGCAGCAGGCAGGAGCTGCACTGGGATGAGCTTGGGAATCAAATTGGGGTTTGGAATCCTTGGGAGATGAAGGGAGGAGAGCAGGGTGACACAAATCCACATTTTTCACCCACACTGAGATGGGTTTGGGGAGTTTTCCCAAGCTCTCCTTCCAGAGGATGGGCTCTTGCTGGAGGAGGCAATCCAGGGATTTAGGGAATGAGGTTTGGGCACAGGAGGAGACAAAACAAAGTGAAGACATTAATTATGTCATTTGTCACCTCAGCTGCTTTCCCAGTTTATAATTATGGGGAAGTAAGGTAGGAGATGGAAATAATTCCTCTGGGAAAATGAGGGCAGCTGTGCTCAAACTCACAAGTCTCTTAACAATGCCTAAGTATCTCTAAGTTTGTAAAAAAAAAAAATCTATTCAATACTTTCAAATTTAGATCCAATTGGATGTTTTATTAAAGTAATATAATGGTTGAAGTAGTAGTTAGTGTAGATTCGCTTTCATGCTTAGTCTGTATTTATATTTACTGATATTTATCAATATAATTTGTATTTACTGATGTTTAGGAATAAGAGGGAGCACCCAGTATTTTAATGAGATCATTCACTAGACAGTGATTTTTTTCCCAGTCTCTAACACAGAGAAATACAGGCAGTACTTTGCATTACAGGCGCAAAATCTCTGTTTCTCAAGACTATGTGAATAAATATTGCTGCAGAAGTGGCTGGGAGTGAGCCCAGGGCAGGAGCAGGTCACCCTCAGCTCCAGCAGAGGATTCCTCAGGGACACCCTGAGCATTTGTGGGCATTCAGGAATCCCAGAGCAGGCTGGAGGAGCAGGAACTTTGCCCTGTTTGTTACTGCTGCCCTTCCCCACGTGGTGTTTGTGGGTGCCTCTTGTGCAATGACTGGGGCAGGATTTGGGACAGGATTTGGGACAGGACTGGGGGATAGCCCAGATCCCAGCTGGGCTGGAGGAGCAGGATAGAGCCAGGAAAGCACCAAAATCCAGCAGAGGAAACAAGGGGCCAAGTGGCAGCTGGAGCTCCTGATTCATTTTCCTCATCACCCCCTTTTCCCTGCCTGTCCCAAGACTCCAGGATTTAAAACACAGGCTCAGCTGGGAACGGGATCAGGATCAGGGGAGGTTTAGGGTGGAGATCTGCCAGAGCTCCAGGGATCCACAGGGAGGATTTTTGGGGTTGAACAAGCTCTTTCCACATTTCTCCAGATTTTGCCACAGGCTGCTCTGAGTGGCCACAACACTTAGTTTTTCACACTTGATGCTCAGTGTTGCAAACCTAAATGAATGAATGCATGGTTGAAGCAGGAAGTGTTCCAACAGGAATGGGAAGTGGAATATTCCCTGCACACCCTTCTCTGTTGGGAGAAGTTTCTGTCCTGGGGTTCTAAGAAAGGAATGCAAGGATAACATTCAGCACCATTCAAATCCCTGCCATGTGAAAAGGAAATATTTAAATTGCACAACTTAACCCACGCTGGTTCAGCAAGAGTGGAAACTAAAGAACAAAATAAGAACCAGCTGCTAAAATCAAACTGCTCACCAGGAAACCTTTGATGTTTCCAGCCAGAACAGTCTGGTGGATTCCCTGAATCATCAGCAGGAGTCATTTTTATTGCAGGACTTTCACACCTTATCTCCCATTAAACTTTAATCCGTGTTTTATTCATCCAAAGAGTTTACACTTCCTAAAGGCACTAAAGATGCTTCTGTCCATGTGGAATTTTACCTCCCCTGCTGCTGATCACTTCAGTTTTTAGAAGCTGAAGATAATTTCTTACTCCTTGTTGTTGCTGCCATTGTTTTGCACTACACAGCTGCACTTTGCTTTATTTACAGCCACGTGTAATTGCAGTTCTTATCTTTGCTGTTCATTACCTGACCTGAAAATCCTGCTTGTAAAATGAACCTCTCAGCACTTCCTGGCCTCTGCATCCCACAGGACATTTCCATCCTGCAGGGCTTTGGTCAGAGCACGAGGGAGGTTCCAGCAGATCTGTTTGTTTTTCCAGAGCTGACCTGAAATTCCTCTGTGCTGCTTGGCTGAGAGTTTCTGCTTCACTCCCCTGTTCAGCTGAAACTGCTTCATGCAACAGTTGAGTTCCAGTCTCCCTGAGACAGGAAATTCCTCCTTCCTCTGCTGCTGACATTTCCAGTCTAGAGCACAGATATTATATGAAATAGGATTTATTTAGGTATTTTTCCAGGTATTTTTTTTTTACAGGGATCAAGGTGTGAGCACAAAGTCTCAGCAGGGTGTGCAAACAACACCAAATATTTCACAGCTTCAGGAGTTTCCTTCCATCTCCCAAATCTCACTGACCAGGGTTGAGTCTAAAATTGGCTTTCAAGGCTTTTCAGTCCTTGTTGGGGATTTGTGTTATCCAAAATGGTTTCATTTTAAGAAGCTGAATATTTAAATTGCAGAAAATCCCTTCAGTTTCTTGCTTTACCATCAGGCTTTGGTTTTGTCGTGGAACTGAAATCCTGACAAGTTTTAAACTTCATTTCCTCTTTCTCACTTGGCTTAACCAGGTTCCCATCTTGGATTTAGGTGGAAATACAGATTCTGACAGCAACAGGATTCTTTGTTCCATGGCTATGTCCTGGAATGAGCTACAGGAAACATTCCCAAATCCCTCTGGATTTCCAATTCCCACCCCTCCTTTTACCTGCTCTGGGAGGTGCAGCTGAAACTCAGGGCCCTGAGCTGAGATAAATCTGCAGAAGGAGCAGTTTGAAATCCTTCAACACCAAGCTCAAAGCAGTTTTTGCCTTATTTTTCTTTACCTCGGTGTTATTTTGAATTTAAAGATGAAGAACTGCACGAGCATAAAGAGTTTTTCCTGAGTTTTTGGCCACCTTTTCCTTGGAGCAGGGAGCAGCTCCTGGGGCCATGCAGGAACAGTGACATCAGCTGGACTCTCATGCTCAGCACAGGCACATCCTGATTTTTCTATAGATGTTCCTGCAGGATGGGGAAGAGATGGGACTGGATCCATCTCTGTCAGTCCCAGGGTGGAAATGGAGCCACACTCTTCCCACTGGCATCCAGTGAAATTATTCCAAATCCCAAAATTCCAACAGAAGGAATCTGTACCCTTGTGGCACTTTTTGTGGAAAACTTCCTGACACAATATTCCTCTGGAATTCCCTACTTTAAGCTACTTCCAAGAGTAAGAGACTGAAATAACACTGATTTTGTTGGAATTTTTTTTTTGTTGGCCCAGGAGCTGCCCTTGGAATGCAGCCAAGCTCAGGCACTTGGCCTGAGGTTAAAATTTTTCCCAAAAAGTTTTCCCATAAATGTTTCACCTCAGGAATTTCCATCTGACCCATATTTAGGACACCTGGAGTTCCATCCACTAACAGATTTTAAAGCAATTAAAGATGAAATCATCACCTTAAGCTTTACATCAACATACAAGACTTTTATCTAGGAAAAAAAAATTAAAAATTAATGTTTACACACCCCAATCTTCTTTTTTCTGTTCATTTTTCCCTCAGTTATCCAGCTTTTGAGCTGTAAGGTCTGACTTATACAACATTTTATTTCACCATTTTCTCTGAGCAAAACTGAATTCCAAAGCTCTGCACAGCTTCTCCCATGACTTCCAACTCAAAACTCATCAACATCTGGGTGGAAATGCATCATTGAGCAGTTCTGACTTAAAATCCTGAATGATTTCTGTTGTAAAAAAGGAGCTTTTTGTGAGAGATTTTCAGGAAGAGCTGCAGGGCAAGTGGCAGCTTTTATCCATGACCATGTCTGTTGTTACAGTGCAAGTGAAACTATTGGCAAATATTTAATTTGTTGGACACTCCCTAAACCTCTCTGAGCTCCCAAAGGGGCACTGGAAACTTGAGAACCTACAAAGAAACCCAACTTTGGTTCTGGGGAGCTGCTCCACCAAACAAATCCCACAAATCCAATCCTTGGATCCAGCAGCACAAAATCTTTCCAGACAAAACTTCTGCTGCAAGATCCATGAAAGTGGAAGAAGGGGGGAAAGGAAGAGGGAGATCTCCAGGGATAAATGGGATGAGACAACAAATATCCAACATTCCTGGGAGACTCCAGGAAGGAGAGGGATTGATGAGAACAGCACAGTTTAAACCCAGTTTTTATTACTCCATCACCAACCACCAACAGGGAATTTATTACTCTGTCCTCCTTGGGCTTGCAGAGTGCAACTGGATTTTAAAATGAACTAAAAAATGATGAAGCAAAATACCTCAAGAGGTTTTTAATCCTTTATAGCTGATTTATTAATTAATTCCTCTGCATGTTGCTTTTAATCCACTGATCCACACATGGGATATAGTTCAGTATTCATCACACTCCACAGGATTTTCCAATCTTTCTGATCAAGGGCTTTCCAGGGAAGTTTTCTTTGTGTAAGGGAACAGAAATTAGTCTTGAGCTTCCCCAAAATATGGATATATGGAATAATCTACCAGTATCATAAAAGGCTTCAAACCATTGTGCCAAAAAATGGGGAAAACTTTCCCCATGTAAGAAATTAAAGCTGTAACAGTAGGTAGGGACTTTACCTAAAATCTTTCCCTCTGGACATCTTTCCTTATTTTCTCCACTGCAGAAATTGCATGGAAAGATCCCTCAGGGATGGGAGGAACTTGTGGAGTTTATATTGCAATGCTTCCACCAGAAATTGAACTTTAATTGCTGATTCTCTGGAATATCATCCATAAAAAATGAATTCCAGGCCGTTCTTTTGGGCTGCAGTGGGAGTTTTGTCACTTTTCCTGGCCTTGTGATGGTTAATTATGGTCTGGGGAGTTTTTTTCTCCCCAGAGGAATATTTATTGAATGGAAGGCACTGTCCTTACTCTGTCAGCATTTCTGCTCCCTCCCCTCCAGTGGCATCCTGGGAAATGTGGAGATCTTCCAGCATTTCAGCCAGGCTGATCCGTGGAGCTCCATCATCATCTGTGTCACTCTCCACTGGAATATCTGCATCTAAAAACAGACAGAAACCCCCAAAAAACCAGCTAAGCAAAGGAAACAAACCCCAAAACACCAGAGCAACCCCAAGGGAAAAAAATCAAACCAACACCACCAAAACAACCAACAAACAAAAAAAACCTAAAAAATCAAAAGTCCCCTCATAGGGAAAAAAATGAATTTTTTTTAAGAAATCCCTCACCCAGCAGGGATTTTGGGTGCAGGAGGAAAGTTCTTTTTCATGTTAAAGGCAAGGAAATAGAGAATGCAAATAGAGAATTTCAGGAACATTATTTTGCCTCAAACACAATTTAACTACATCTAATTAAGGATTTTAGAAGGCCTTACTTCTGTAAATGTTGACATTCTTCCTTATGGTCTCATCCTCTTCCAGATCTTCCAGGAAGTCCTGGTATTGTCTGTAAAAGATGTGGGATGTATTTACTCACTTTTCCTTTGGATTAATGGAAATTCATGCAGCAAAGTAAAACCACAGAAACAAAAGCAGAGCTGAGAGCATTCCCACATTTCCAACTCGTTCTCGCTGCTGTTTTACCCTCACCTGTTAACTCCCAACTCATTCATCTCTCATTTTCTCCCTTTTTGCTCTCAGCTGGAGGTTATTTAGCAGCTTTGTCACTGCACAAGGAGAGCAGATACTGAACCTTTCATCATCTGTGTCCGTGGCCTCCCTGTCCCTCTCCAGCTCCTTCAGCTTCCAGTTCCTGCGGCGCTGCCGCCTGGAGCGGTCGTAGCTCTTCTTGATCAGCACCTGCAGGGAAAAGCAGCTCCTTTTTCCACCTCCCAAAATCCCAAATCAGCACCCAAATCCACATCTGGGCCCCTAAAACCAGCTGGACTGGCACTCAGCAGTGTTATATGGAATTTACAGGGATTTTTGTTAGTTTTTCAAACACTCGGAAAATGGTCCTGAAGAGACAGGCACACACTGGAGTTATAAATCAGTTTTCAGCACTCAGTGATTGGTAATTAGAACAAAAACAACAATTAATGTATTATCTAACCACTGTAATTGGAAAAAAATCCAACAATAAACGTATAATTTAAAAACCACTCAAATATTTAAGGAAATAATCCTTCAAAATCAGATGGTACTCAAATTTCACTGTTAATTTCCTCTCCTCCTTCAGGCACTGCTCATTATAAAATCACACTCCTTCCTAGCCCTGAAGAACTTTGTACAGACAAAGGGATTTTCTTACCACATCAGGAATATGCTGGGGGTTCATCTTGTTGGCAAATTCATCATTTAAGTTGCAGTTGGCCAAGTCGAAGCTAAAATAGAAACAGGGGTTTTATTCTCCTTTACAAAACACCCTGAGCTCAATGTTTGTGTTAAAGAGCAGCACAGTGCAAGGTGCAGCTCCTAAGGAAGAGAAATAATTCCAGGTGATGGCAAACAAATAAAAATTCACATTAATGTGCAGCTTTCCTAAGTCTGAGCAGCTGCTGTTCCCAAATCCTGTTCTGTTGGCACTTCCCAACCTCTGGAATCCAAACTGCAGCATCCACTGAGGTTCTGCTGGGCTCACAACATTCATGCTTAAACCTTTTTAAGCATCACCTAATTTGCCTAATCTTACAAAAAATTCACATTTGTTATCACTGTATGTGATATTCATTAGCAAACAAATAATTAACTAGTGTTTTAAAAATCCTTCCCCTCTATTTGTGCCTAAATTGTGATTCCAAGTTGCACTCCAGCTCTCTTATTTCTAACAATTTTTAATGAAAACTCCTTCTAGAACAGAGATTTTTTTGATTAGGACCAGGATGATTCCACCCCTTTTGCTGCTTTCATTCTGAAATCAGACCAGTTCAACATTTTCTTGAAAACACACGAATTCAGTCATTAAATAATCATTTAAGAAAAGTTTCAAAAAAGAAGAACAGACCCCAAGACCAGGTCTCCAGGATTCAGGATGTGCCCCAGGTGAGTACAGCAGAAATATTGGTGATCAGTGTCCAGCTCTGAGGTTTTCCTGACCCAGGCTTCAGCCAGAGTGTGCTTCGGGAATAGAAAATAAAACATTCCTTAACCAAACCCAGCTTAACCCCAACATCTGCACTGATTTAAACTCCACTTGTCATTAAACTTGTGTTTCTGAATCAAATATCCCATGCATCCCTTGCTACTCCTCACTGCTCATTAAATAAAAGGAAATGGACATGGGATTCCCAAAAGCTGTTTCCATAAATAGACACCTATTTTAGCTTTTAACTGAGACCTATTAATTCTGATTAAAAAGAAATGCTTCAACAAAACCAATTCACTCATTAGAGCTGCAAAGTTAATATTTCAATACCCAGTAACAAGCAGAGTTTAAACTCTTCAAGAAGAATTCCTGGAAGTGGAATTCACATTGTGCCTGTGCCATTTCCAGACCAAATGGTCCCAAAAAAAGCTTTTGCCAGTGGCAAGATCCAGAATAGCCCAGGCAGATCCAGAGCATGAATTCAGCTGAGCACAAGGCCCAAAAGAGACAAATTCTCACCTTGTTTGAGCGAGCCCCTGCCCCAGCACCTTTTTTCTTCTCATGGACCCTGTTGATATCCATGATGATGAACTCCTCCAGCTGCTTGGGGTGGAACAGGCTGTTGAAGGGGTGACGCCAGTAGGTGTTTCCATCAATTTCAGCAACTGCAAAATGATCAGGGAGAGAGTTTCTTGTGAAAAAAGAACCATTAACCAAAAGGAAGGCAACTGCCAGACATGTTTTGTTCATCAGTGTAACTCAATTATTTAGGACATGACCCACATTGCTGCAAGAGCAGCTGATCTGGGACAGATTTTCCTCAAAGGAATTATTCCCTGGATCCATCCTTTAGCAGGATTCTGCTGCCCAAGCTCACCAGCACACACCAAGCAAAGCAGAGAATTTCAGAAAATTTAATCCAGATGCCATCTAATTATAGAGGAATAAATCTGACACAGGTAAATGCTCAGAACATCCAGGGACTCAAGCTGAGCCTGCTCTTTCTGCCCTATGGAAATCAAGCTTGGAGAACTCAGCTCACTACGAAATTGCTACTGTACAGATAAACTCTACAACATTAAGGTCCAAAAATCCAAGATTTTGTGGAAACAAACCAACAGCAATTGTGGCAGCAGAACAATCAAGGGCTGAGGAAAAGCCCAAACTCACTCTGCAGAGTTCTGGGGTCGATGAGGTGGATGGTGCTGGTCACTCTGATGCACACACAGATCTGGCTCATGTTGCCCAGACTCTGGGCCAGCTTGGGTGACAGACACACAACATTGTCCTGCAAACCAAAACACAGAACTGACATTCCCATTTCCTCATTTTTTAACCAAAACATCTGAAATAAAGTGTTCAACTTTGGTACTTTTATGTTTCTAGACCCAGTAACTTCTGCATTTCCCATGTGGATCCCTTCCCACCTCCCAAACCCCACAATGTGACCTCCATCTCCAAATCCCAACTCTTCCCACTTCCCACAACACCCCAAAGATGAAGCAGAGGGAAGCTACCTTGCATATGGGAACAATTTCCACAGAGAAAGTGCTTTTGTAGTTGTAGACATTACTGTGAATGTCGTGGGAGATCAAACGTTGGGATGATTTGGATCTGTAAAACATGAAAATAGAGTTTTCAGGAAACAAGAGGGACATCACCTGGAACAGGAGATCCTTGGAACAAAGTGTCTGTATCATAAATAAAAATATTAAGGAAGCAGAGGTAAATTTTTACCATTAAAGTGGAAAATGTGAGATTTTTGTAGGAGGGATTTTGTCTGTTTTGATTCAAATACAGATTCCTTACACTTGCATTTACAAAATTATTTTAAGACAAAGGATTTAGGACAGTTCCCCAAAGTCCTGAGTGCTCAAGGCAATGACCAGGAGTGCTGTACCTGGATGGAACTGTACACTGAAGGAAATCCACCATCTTCTGGGCATGCTGCTTGGAAGAGTAATAAAAATCCAGGCCATCTGAAAAGAGAGGAAACAAATCTATTTCTATCCTATTTTATCTACTATAGTTAATAAACTTTTCTCTACACAGCTCCCAGCACACACAATGAAAACATCCATCACAAATCCAAGTTATTCTGCCTCCAGACCCACTCACCATGGATTTCTTTGATCCTTAGTGTGTTTTGATGGAGCCTGTGCTTCAAAATCAGCTGCTCCAAATAGTAAAAAGTCTTCTTGTGCACAGTCTAAAACCAAACAAACACAAAAGCATCAAGGTTATTTAAAAAGCATCAAGTACAAAGCAGGATATCTGAAAAATAAACATTTATATGAAGAGATCACTTAGAGAAGAAACATCCAAGTAAATGAAATTATTTCAGGGTGCTCTACTTATACCAAATTATTTAAAGCTTCCATTTCTCATTTTTGTGTAACTGGTTGCTAGACAGATCTATTTCCTTCAGAGAAGATTTAAATATTTATCCCACTGTTTCCAAACTGCCTTAAAATACAGGAGGGTATTTAGTTATCCACACAAGATCCTCCTGCCAGCATCATTTCAAAGACAGCAGAAATTTTTCTAAACTGAGTAAGATAAAATTCAAAAACCTTGAACACAAAATATGTCCCTGTGGCTAAGTGTGAGTATATTTCTGATTGAGAAATTCAGAAAATCACCCAGTTCTTTGCCTGATTGTTCTGCCAGGATGAAATAAAAATTCAGTTTGCCTCTACCTTTTGCCTGACTTGCACCACAGCTTTCCAGAAATCCTTGGCTTCAATCCTGTGGCAGTCTTCACACATCTGAGACTGAACAATGTACTCCACCACGAACACCTGCTGCAGAACTGCCCCATTTATCACCTGCAAAACCAAAGTTTAAGCTCTTTTTGGGTCACAAAAAACAGCAGCATTTTCCCATCTTTACTGCAACAGACAATAACTTTCTTCATTCTGATGAATGGCACTTTAGCAACGAAATTTAGGCAGGATGAAATCTAATAATAAGAAAATTAATAATTAAAAAACCCTGTTGTTTGCAACAGAAGTTTTTTAAAAGCCACAGGGAGATGGTTGTGCTCCAGTTACCTCTTTCTGAACAGTCAGTTTGAGCTTCAGCCTCTTGGAATGTGGTTCTGTCCAAATGAATCCTGCATCAATGAGCCGGACCTGCCCGTGGGGAAGGACAAGAGCTCTGTAAAACCAAGTCTAACTCCCCAAAGAGAAACTTATGGTCCAGTAAACAAGTGAAGAAGTGAATAATCCTAATTAAAAATATATGTATTAATATCTCAAATCCAATTAACAGCCAGAACATGGAGGTTGATCAATGTAAAATAAAGGTGCTCAATCTCAGGTCTTTCCCTCTAATAATAGTCTGAACCTAAGGGATGCTTTATTCAACCTAAACATGTGAATTTGAGTTAATCTATATACAGACCTCTGCAACCCTTTTTTATATCATCCTCAACCAGTGTGAACAAATACTGCATAAATAATTTCTGAAATTCTGAAATTAAGGTACATTAAAATTAGCATCCCTCAGTTCATTCTGCTCAGCTCCCATCTCTACAGTAACAACTGTGACCAGGCTGTGAAATCCCAGCAGGATCAGCTTCTCACCTTGCTCAGGGAAGCTTTGATTTTCTTCAGACACAAAGCCAGCAGCTCTCTGGATTCCAAGGCACACTGGATCCAGGTTCCTGGAGGCTGGAGATACCTGGGATACAGGGAGCACTTAACAGCACCTGAAAGCTGCTTGAGCACCTTAAATAACTCCAAAGATAAGCAGCTATTTCCAAAGCTTTCAATGCAGCCACAACTTTTAGAATCACAGAAAATGATGGGGAAGTGTCTTAAGATGAGTGAGTTCATTCCCTCAGCACTGCCAAGGCCATCACTCAACCCCATCCCCAAGAGCCACATCCACAGGGCTTTTAAACCCCTCCAGCGATGGGGATTTCTCCAGTGCCAGGCTGGACAACCCTTTCCATGACGAATTTTCCCCAATATCCAAACCAACCCTTCCCCGGCTGTCCCCTCCTGTCAGGGAGTTGTGCAGAGCCACAAGGTTCCCCCGGAGCCTCCTTTTCTCCAGGCTGAGCCCCCACAGCTCCTCACCACCCACCTTGTGCGCTTTTGCCTCCCCAGACCCTGAGGCTGATGCATTTTGCTGCCACCGCCAGCGATTTCCCGGCTCCTCACCTCTCGCACTGCTTGCAGAAGTGCACCGTGCCCTGCTTGGGGATGCCCTCGGTGATGTCCACCTGGGCCCGCAGGCAGCCCACGCACATGTTGGCCGGGTTGGGCGGGATGGGGACGCCGCACTGGCAGCACAGGCTGGGGCAGGGGGACAGAGAGAAGCACAATCAGTCACAGCCACAGCCACAGCCACCGCCACCCCGCCCCGGGAAGCCGGGCCCGCCATCGCTCACATGTGTCCCTGCGCCGGGGCCGCCGCCGGCAGGTACTCCATGGCTGCGGAACACGCGGCGCTTTCCGGCCGCCGGAGGAAGGGGAGGAGACGGCGGGGCCGAGCCCGGGGTGGAGCGAGGGGGACACGGAGAGGCGGGCGGGGACAGTGAGGGGGTTGTGGAGGAGCAGTGAGGGAACGCGGAAGGGGCAGTTAGGGGGCCCTGGAGAGGCGGGCGGGAGCTGTGAGGGAGCCATGGAGGATCCCTGAGGGAGCCATGGGGGGATCGTGATGGAGCCTCCATGGAGAGACGGGCGGGAACCGTGAGGGAGCCATGGAGGAGCCCTGAGGGAGCCCGCAAAGGGCCGTGATGGAGAAGCTATGGAGGAGCCCTGAGGGAGCCCGCAAAGCGCCGTGGTGGAGAAGCGGGCAGGAACCGTGAGGAAGTCATGGAGGAGCCCTGGGAGAGCCCTGAAAGGGCAGTGAGGGGCTATGGAGAGGCGCGCGGGAGCTGTGAGGGAGCCATAGAAGAGCCCTGAGGGAGCCACGGGGGGCCGTGAGGGGGCCGTGATGGAGAAGCCATGGAGGAGCCCTGAGGGAGCCATGGCGCGATCGTGATGGAGCCCCCATGGAGAAGCAGGCGGGAGCTGTGAGGGAGCCATGGAGGAGCCCTGAGGGAGCCACGGAGGGATCGGGATGGAGCCTTCTTGGAGAGGCGGGCGGGAACCGTGAGGGAGCCATGGGGGGATCGTGATGGAGCCTCCATGGAGAAGCAGGCGGGAACCGTGAGGGAGCCATGGAGGGATCGGGATGAAGCCTCCATGGAGAAGCAGGCGGGAACGGTGAGGGAGCCATGGAGGAGCCCTGAGGGAGCCCGCAAAGGGCCGTGAGGGGCCATGGAGAGGCGGGTGGGAACCGTGCGGCACGTACTCTGTTGTAATTAATTAATTAAGAATTAAATGATGCTTTAATTTACAAGGAGGAGCCGGTACAGTCTGCTTGGTTTATATTCCATTTGTGATGTACCCTAAGCACCCTTTGCAAAGCAGGAACTGCCGTGGCAGGGGAAGAGAATTAAATGACCTTTAAGATCGTTTCCAACCCAAAACATTTTGTCATTTGATGATTCTATGGTACCGAGGTTTGTTTGTGGATCAGCATTTGTTTCTTGCAGGTTATGCTGGAGAAAAATAAAGCTGAATTGCATCAACACGTTGTGTGGGATTTATTTTATGTAGGAACATCCTGATGGAAGCGAAGAGTTCTTTCACTTGAGGATGGAAAATCACAGCCTGTCGAGCTGTCTGCTGTGTTTCTAATGCTTTGGCACACTTTTCTTTGCTGCTTGTGCTCACACAGTTACTTCTGCTCTTTTGAAATTAAGTTTCTTTGCAGACCTCTCTGGAGACTCACTATGGACCATCTTATTAAAAACAATGAAAGGAAAAAAGCACAAGAAAAAAAAGAGAAATGTTTCCCTGCTCAGAAGTTTTGTTTCAGAACCGTTGCTACACAGTGGGTGTTACGTAGTCTTTACTTTGAAGGCCTGATGAATCACTCGATCTTTGATTCAGGAAATAAAACACTTCCAGGCTGGCATTTGGAGAGTCTGGCATTGGGAGAGGGGTAGGACAAAGCCTGTCCTTTATGGAAGCCACATCTTTGAAGTCACTGGGAGGATAATTGGATCCTGATAATGTTAGAAAAGTTTCTGTTGCAGATTTCTTTTCAACTGCAGATTTATTTTCTCCACCTAATTTTGGTGCTGATATACCAAATCCCACCTCAGCTCAAGGCACAACCTCAGTGAATATCTGAGTTCTTTGTAGTCATCAAGGTACTTCTGGTTGCCTCTGCAAGCTCTAGTTGTCCTCTGGCCTCTGTGGAAAATTAGTGTGTTTTAACCTGTGTTACAACCACTTACGAAGGATTTTATATTTTTCCATAAAATGAGGTAAAAAGCAAAGCAGCCTGGATCTCACCCCTAGTGAAAGTCACATCAGTTTGTACTGATTTCCTGTGTGTTTTTCAGTATTAAATGTTACATTGATTTTATACAGTTTTCTGCCTCTACTGCCATATTCTGTCACGGCATTTAAAGGATCTGTGAGATAGCCAAGGACAGCAAGCACAGCATTTAAATGTATGTTAAATGAAAAAATTTAACGCTATTTAAAAACAGATTTCAATGCAGATTTACTTTCAGGCTTATTTGCAAGTGGCTGGGCCCTCAAGCAAGTCCCTGTAGGTGTTTTTGGGAAAGCTCAAGTGCCAAAGCCAGAAAAACCAGGAGACTGTGCCAGTGACAGCAGCTCCATTTTCAGTAGGAATGTCCATCAGAACAATGGAATGGTAAATTCATGGGAAATATCCCTGTGATTAATTGAACAGACACCTGAGGTCACTATTCCCTCATAAACTGCATCCAGGAAAGGAGGTGCCTCTCCTCCAGCTGGAGCTGCTCTGACCTTCCCCAAGAGGGTTTGTTCTGGGCTGCTGTTTTCATTACCTGTGCTCATTTCAGTGTAAAAATCCCAGGAATTGAAGAACACAACGAAACTGTTCTACACTTGCTTTTTCCTATTCACTCTCCTATAAATTGGGGATTCAGAGCAGTGTATGCAGCACATCCACGTCACAAACCATAAAAACATCCTCATTTAACTGTGGGATTTTAGTAACAGCGTCCAGGTGGAAGCATGGCAAGGGCTGTGCAATAACAATAAACACCTTTCTGATCTTTACTGGTGCCTAGTTTAGTTTTGAGGGGGATGCTGGTGACACCCAGTCTGTATTTTTAGCTGTTGAGGTGCTCAGTGTTCACACATTCCTGATAATTTTGCTCCTCTCCCTGTTGCGTGAAGTCACGATTCAGAGGAACGGAGCAGCTTCATTCCAGAGAGAGTCTCCAGGGTTCAGAGAGGGGAATTAAAGGCAGGGCTTTTTCCAGGAGCTGTTTCAGGATCCAGTGCCACCAGAGACATTCTTGGGCAGGAACAGATTGTGCCTGGCCCTGTGTGTGGGGTGGCAACTCCCAGATTTATTCCAGGGCAGGATCTAGCTCCCAGTTTGCAGTCACACATCTCCAAGCAGTCTATTCCTTTGGAAAGCAGGGCTCTTTTCATGGATTGCAGCTGGGGAGTTGCAAACTGATGATTTCAGCAAGCTCTGCTGCTTCAGCTTGTCCTGTGTGGTCTGAACAGGAGGAATAGCATTCCCTGATTCCACTGGGACACGGCACTTCCAGGGGCTGCTCACCGTGAACTCAGCTCCTCTCAATTTACTGCCATAATGCTCCAATTATTTTCCAGTTCTTGCCTATTCCTTCAGTTCTTGTGAGGAATCCAATTAGCAATCCAATTTATAGTGCAAGCCACGAGCATTATCACTGCTGAGCTTGGGAGGCAGGAACAAAAGGAGCCAGAAGAACTCCTCTAAAATAGCTCGGTGGCAGGGATGGGGATATTGTGACATTCCACTCTCAGCTGATGGAGCTGAAACTGTGTTGCATCACCAGCTTTAATGAGCGTTGTCACAGCACAAATAGCCGTGGCTTGGCTTCCTTTCCGTGTGTGTGTGAAACTTGCACGTCCAACACGTTGGGTGCAGTGCAGGGAGACCTCTGCAAGTGTCAGCAGAGGGGGATGATTCCCAGCCCTGCTGAGGCACTGGGAACAGCTGGGTGCTCAGTGTGCCAGGGGCAGAGCTGCTGGGTTTGTGCACTCAGGGGAGCAAACAGCATCCTCTGCTTCCTAAATCCCTGGATTTTTTTTTCCCCCTTAAACTCCTGCTGTGCCTGTCATGGGTTTACAAACAGCGGGATTTTTCTTAGCAGCCTTTATAAACCAAAATAACCCAAACTGTATTGAGCTGTTCAAACAGGGAGACGGCCCAGATTAATGAAAATAGATTTAGATTAGATATGAAGGAGAATTGTTCCCTGTGAGGCCCTGGCACAGGTGCCCAGAGCAGCTGTGGCTGCCCCTGGATCCCTGGCAGTGTCCAAGGCCAGGCTGGACAGAGATTGGAGCACCCTGGGATAGTGGAAGGTGTCCCTGCCCA
>JAOTQZ010000480.1:23377864-23395980 GCA_026546895.1 Pogonocichla stellata | reverse complement strand
GCTTGGCAGACATTAACAATCGACCCCAGAGCAATAGATTGGCCCCACATTTTTTGGTGCTGATGTAGTTCAAGGACAGGCTCAGGAAGGGCTGCCAGGGGATTTCAGGTGCCCTTCTGTTGTGCAATTTTCTGTGTCCTGTTTTCCCAGCTTGCAGACACCTCGGATTCAACAGCCACTGCATATTTCCATTTGTTTTTCTGCTGTAATTTACTTGTGGCCAAGAAGACATGGCTGGGTTATTAATACCCTCCTAATTGCTCTGTTTTCTGGGAGTAACTTGCCTTTTGTGCCTGAGCAGAAGGTGACAGTGACAGCCAGGCTGTGACCTGGAATGATGCGACTGCTTTGATCCCGACCTTAAAACCAGGGCAGGAGTCCTTTATTCAGATTATTCATATAAATACTTCTTCCTGCTAAAGCAAGCCTAATTTTAGAAGGAATTGGACTTATTCATAAGTTTTGATGATGCATTTTTATGGCACAAGGGTTTGGGAAGGTCTTGGCCCTGCAGCTGATGAATTACAGGGAGCAGGACCTGGGGGTCACCTCTGAGGTCAGGAGGGGGCTGGGCTTTGGTGTTTTGGCCTTTGGAGGCAAAACCCACAGAACATCCTCATAAAATATCCATTATTTGCAGCCTAAATATGAAACAAGTCAGCATTTAATAGGGGAAGAGAAAACAACAGGAATCTGGCAAATGGGGACCTTCAGTCCTTGTGTCCCCACTGTGCTTGATGCTCAACCTCAAACAGAAATCACTTTAAACTGAGAGGATTTTGCATTTTTTCCCCCCTCTACCCCAATTTCCTCCCTTTTCCTATTCCCCCCTCAGTTTTTTGCCATGTACACATTGATTTCCACACTATTTCTGGCCAGCAGGAGTTCCTGATATTAATGATGATTTCAAAAGATCCTGGATTTTAAAGCAACTTTGACAGCAGCTTCCTTTAAACTCTCCTGAAAACTTGTACCACTATAATTTGTTTCAACACAAATCATTAAAATTGTGCATGATCCTGTGGTTATCACTCTCTGCTGTTAACTTGTGAATTTTCTTGGTGGTTTAGGTTGGGATCTTTTCTAACCTGATTGATTCTTTGTCAAGGAATTCTCAATCCCAAAGCTGGAAAGGTCCCTATTTTCCTCCATACCCTTAATGAGATTTTTGTCCAAGAATTTCTGCTGGTCCCTTGCTAAGTAGGAAGTAAGGAAAGGAAAAATCAGGCTGCAAACTCTGTTTTTGTCAATTTTTCCCCTTGCAAAAAGGAGCCAAGAAACCTGGGAATTCAAGTCCTCCAAGATCCAGGTGTGATCTGACCCCTCTGGTCTCCTGGGGCCACCCAAACCACCAATTCCTCTTTATTTTATCTCTTTTTATATCCTGGGAAATGTTGTAGCTGTCTCTAAATAGATGCAACAACCTAATCCTGCTTTGCCTTTCCAAGAAATAATTGGGATTTGCTTGAGGATCTCTCTCTCTCTCCTCTGTTTTATGTGGATTCAAATCTAATAAATTTAGCTTGAAAAAGTGATGATGATGCCCTTACAAAGTCAGTATTTTAGAACAGCTGCAAGAGGGGAAAATTTAGAGGGTGCCACCATCCAGAGTGATGTTTTTTTAATCCTTTATCTTTAATTTGTGTCAGCTATTGTGGAATAATCTTGTTATCCATCACAACCTGGCTGGGCAGGGTGACATTCCCTCATTTTGTGTCTCTAACTCATCTCCATCCTCATCTGTGCCCCTGGATGTGGAGAAATAACATGCAAAAAGTGGAATATTTTTAGTTATCCTTTAGTAAAAGCCATGAATTCCCAGTGAATGGAGCTGGAGTGTCAGGGAGAGTCATTTCAATTACACTTCTGACAAAAATAACACTTCAGAACACGCTGAGAGCTGGGAGGAATAATTGTAGTTTCTTTATTTATGTGGCAACTAATAATGGCAAGGAGTTTTTTCTCTCATGAAACAGTGATTTGTTTCATTTTTTACTGTGGAGAGTGGTTCTGGCTGCTGCTCTGAGATGGGAACAAGGGATTTTTATTTTTTTTCTGGGTGTCAGTTGCTTCCCCAGCCACCCAAACTCAGGGATGTGGCTTTAATTTCAGCCACATTTCCCAACATTCTGCTCAGAAAGATGCTGTTTGGCAGATAATGGATCATTTACAGCAAAAATTACTGAAAATATGAAATAAAAACTGCTTTTGAGCCATGGTCTGAGGGGTCTGGGGGCAGAGATTGAATGTCTAGGACTGGAGAGCCTGGTGCTGGTCCCAGTTATTGCTGCCTTCATCCCAGCAGATAAAAGAGGAGGAGATTCCCTTTAATTTTTTTTTTTTTATTTTTATGGCCAGAATAGAGTGAAAATTCTGCTGAACTCAGAGCTTTTCTGGCTCTGTTGAGAATATTCTGGGAGCTGGGAGTTGGGATCACCTCGTCCATGAAAATCCTGTGGTGCTGTTTGATGCTTCACCAAAAGCTTCATGGGGAAATTATTGGTTTTCTCTTTTTTTTAATGTTGGCGCTGAAAAGATGAACTCTGTGAGAAGCTCTGAAGTTGAGATTTATTTGTGCTGCTTCAGGTGTAAAAAAAAAAATCAGCACTTAAATAAACTTTATTTGTGTCTCAGCTGTAGTTTGTCAGTGGCTCCTGCTGGGGAACTTGCCTGATGAGGAATAAATTAAAAAATAAATAAAAATATGGATTTTTTTATTATAAATTGTTCTAATTGAACCCAGAACACCTGGTTGTGATACCTATAAATGCTTTATATAGATTGGCTGGTGTGGGCCTGGCTCAGGTTGCCCAGAGAAGCTGAGAAATTGGAAGAGCAGAGCCTGTTTTATTGATTAATGGGGAGTTTGGGGATGTTTTTGGAATGAATTGAGGCAGAGACTTCCTGTGTAAATCACAAAGATGTTGTGTGAACTATTTTGGAGTTTTTAAGTAATCAGTTCTTCCCACCCAGCCAAAAGAGCCCCTCCCTTGCACAGCTGCACTGGTGCTTTTACAGAAATTAAATCATAAACCCAAGAGCCATAAATACATTTTTCTGCCAAAATTTTGCCTGGATCTGATCTCTCCTCACCTGCCCAAACAATGATTTGTCCCTTTTTTCTGTCCTTTATCCCAAAATTCCCTTCTTTGCACTCCCCCCAACCCAATGCTGCCATGAAAATTTCCAAAACTCTCCTTTTGGGATCCTTTGAATCTTTATTTTCCCCAAACTCGTTTTCATCCCATTCCAGCTTTTGCTGCAGTATCACTTCAGCTCCTGGGGCTTGAAAGAGCAGCAGAGCTTGGCTTTACATCTTGTGGATGCTTCAGAAGTGATTTCCATTTAGGTGCTTAAATGAATCTATTTTCAGGAAAACACTGGGTTTTCATGGGTGAATAAAACCTAATTCTGCCTGACGAAAACAGGGCTATAAATAAAGGCTGATGCCATCACATTAAGAAGCAGCAATTAGAATTAGTGGGCAGAAAATTCTATTTCTGGAAAGATTTCTTGTCCAGAGGGTCAGAGATGTTTTTATTTATCTGTTTGTTCTTTAACTTGTCAAAATGTCCAAGTGGATACAGGCAGGGGTTGTATTTTATTAAAAGCAGGAGCTGGAGTTGGCCAAGTTTGGAATAACTTAATTGCTGAAAATGCACATTTTCCACAGGAAAACTCTCAGTGGATAAGCTCTGCCACACCTTGCCCCTTTAAATTTTTTTCCCCCAACATTAGAATTAATTTATTTTTGTCTCAGTGGCTGTTTTGATGCCTCAGATTTTCTCTCCCAGGTGTTGCATTTTCCCAAGATGAAAAGGAATTACACAAAGTTCTTCTTGAGGTTTCCCTCTGCCAGCTTTCTCTGGCATTTAATTCTTTTTTAATGCTGTTTTATGCTTGATTTCTCCCAGGTCTCCTTCCCCTTTTTCCTTTCTTTTCCCTGACACTGTAACGTGTTCCCTTCAGTGTTTTTGGAGATCAAAGCTTTTTCTTCCACCTTTCTTCTCCCTGCCTTGAAAACAAGGATTTCAATTAATGTGGAGGCAGCTGGGAAGGGAAAAAAAAAAAAAATCAAGAGCACTCAGGAGTTTAATTTGGGCATCTCTGAGTTTTCCCCACTTCATTTCTTGTGCCTAAATTTCTGTGTCTGGTTTAATTCTCATGGAAATCTTTGGGAATTCCAAGCAGGCCAAAGAAAGGAGCAGAAAAAAAAGAGTTTAGAGAGGTTTTGTTGGCTTGGGTGCAGTTTTTGGGGAGGAAATTAATTTTTAATTGGGGGATGCTGCTCCATGGTTGAGGGCTTGGGATCAATTATTGATCCTTATTGTTGATTTATTGAATAATTACTGATTATTCTTCAGAACCAGCTGCTCCACTGAGCTCCTTTCACTTCATCTCAACACCTGATGAGAGATTTGGGTGTTTTCCCTCTTAATTGTTTGATTTCCACAGGAAAATCCCTGGAAAGGAGCTGGAACCTCTTTCTTTTTCTGCATTTCCACCCAGGAGCTGCTGAAACATCAGGAGGCAAAATGAGGATGCAGGTTGGTTTTTTTTTAAATTTTTTTTTTTTTTTTAATCTGAAGGAAAGATTTGGTAGTGGAATTCCTTGGGAATAATTTTTAAAAAAATTTTTTCCCCCCTGGTATTGGGAAAAAATTGTTTTTTCTGCTCCTGGTTGGGCAGGAGGATTTGGGGCAGCAGGTACAGGAACATTTTTGGTGATTGTGCCCAAAATTCCCTTTTCTGCATCATTAATTAAGATATCAAACAGAATATAAAGAATGATATAACAGGGAAAAAAATATGCTAAAGTTGAGGCCAACTGCTTAAGCTGCTGCAAAACCCCAGGTGAGACTTGAATGCCTTTGTAGGAAATGTTTTAATTTGGGGAAAAATGGTCTAAAAAGGACAATCATGACTAGTTCTGGTATTTTGCATTTGGAGACACTCAGAGTTGAGGAAATAAATCAAAAATCCCATCTTAAGCATCACATTATCTGAAAATTTATGTGGATTTTTATAGATCTGAATAAATACTAAATACTGAATGATTATTTTCAGAATTCAGTCATAACCACTTACTACATTGATAAAAGAATTAGTAATAAAAATTAGATGTAAAAGATCTTTTTTTTCCTTGTTTCCAGCTTGTTCTGCTTAATCAGCTGAGGTGAATCAGCCTGTTTAGAATTGTTTAATGCCAAAAATAGGTTGCAGAAATAGGCCAATACCTGAGCACACATTTAGGATATTTGCATTGGCCTTCAAAGGAAACTGATGTTGCAAAAAAACAAAAAACAAAACCAACCAAACAAAAACCAACCCAAAACCACAGAACAAATCAAACAACATAAAAAAAACCAGCAGGGGGGAGGTGCCTGTCACAGAAAAAAAAAATCTTTTTTTAAAAAATGAAATCCTCTGGAATTCTAAATCAAACTCTAAAAAATTCTAAATCCATCCTCAAATTCTGTGTGCTCAGCTAAGGGAGGATTTGGAGCAGCAAAGAGCCAGGCTCAGACTCTGCTCTTCCAATTTCCAGCAGCTCCAAACCAGCCTCAATTTTGTGTCCTCAGAGGCAAAAATATCAGGAATTTTCTCAGCCCCTCCCTGGAATTGTGCCAGGAAACTTTTGTGGCCACTTGGAGGAAGAACACGAGTGAGGTTTTGATGGAAAACCTTCAAAATGAATTTCTCATCATTCTGGGTTGGGGAGTTCTTTCAGGGATTTTGAGATATTTTAATTCAAGGGTCAATCCATTCGCCCTAAAATATATATATTTAAAAAATAGCATCAAAAAGAGACTTAACAAAGGTTTGAGGTGCTTTTCTGGGGAGTCAGGAGTTTTTTTTTTGTGTTGTTTCAGTCAGATTCATCAGGAAATTCTTGCTCCTAAAAATTTCCACCTGCTCCTCTGTCCCCTCCCAGCAGCTCTTGTGGGGAACATTTCCATCCAGGTTTTCCTCTGCAAATTCCTAATATGGACGAGAATCAACTTTTGCAGTTAAATTTTATTTAAACTTGGGTTGAGATGATGTTCTCTGTAACCAGACAGTTCTGCAAGGCAAATTCATTTTCTTGTCAGCTGTAGATTATTTATTTTAAATTTTTTTTAAAATGAAGTACTGGCTTCTAAAAGATCTGAAATGTTTTTAAAAAATACTCCATGGCCCTCTTAATATCTCCTATATGTCCTTTTCTTCTTTGACTTTGTCATTGGGCATGAATTCACTCAAAATTTTGAAATTTCTCTTAAAAAAAAAAAAAGTTTTTCTCTTTTTTATGGCTGGTTGGTCTCTGCTTCATCTCCTTCCTATTATGGGTTAATTATGGAAATCTTCCCTTCCCACCTCCCTGGAACTGATTAAAGGCATCACTCTGATTTTTTATTTTTTTTTTTTTAAATTTGTGTTTCCTAATCCAACCTAATGCTCCACAAGACCAGGGCCTTAAATTATTTAAAGTATGCTGGAGCTTTCTACACTGTGTCAGTGTGAGTTGTAACCAAGATAGATTTTAAAATATATTTTTCATGAGGCAATAAAATAACCTCATAATTCTGTTTGTCAGGCTTGAAGTGTGTGAATAAATATGGCAGGCAGTGGATAGATGGTCTTAATACTTCCAGCTTTTGGATAGTGGTGTATATTTATTTTTTTTTCTGTGTGTATTTAAGCTGATGAGGAGCAGGAATGAAATAAATTCTTTATTAATTACAGAGTAGTTTGGTTTGGAGAGGACCTTTTAAAAGAGCCCAAACAACCTGACCTTAATCAAGGCTGTAATAAATGAATTAATTAAACTTTCTAGTGCTTGATTTGCTGCTGGAGGGGGTCACAGCCCTGAGAAATTTGAAATTCCTCTGGGGCAGCACCAGAGCTGTGCTGATTTCCAAGAGTTTTGGAGGTTGTGTGCTCAATACCATAAAAAAAAAAATAAAATAAAATTTTTCTTTTTCAACTTCTATTTTCTTTCCTAACCCTTTTCTCCATATTTTGCTGTTTCTTCACAGGCTTAACTGTTTTTCTGTATATCTCTTAGTTTAAACCAATATTTATAACAAGCACACAAAAGAAACCATTTTTAAGTGTTTTTTCTACAACTCGTTAAAACCCTTCAAAACCACTAGGACATAAATTGTACTAAATTGAAAAAAAAAGAGAGCTAAAAAACAAAATACCAAAATTAAGAAGCCCAAAATAAAGGTGGGTGGTGAAGTTCTAAACAACCACCAACCATGGCACCTAAAAAACTCGTACAAAGCACGTGAGCAACATAAAATATTCATTTCAGACCTTTAAAAAGAGATGATTTGGTGTAAATTTCTCATTTTTAGGGCACACAAGGAAGGCAGGTGGATGGGGAAGGTTCATTTTGAGGGCAGTGTTGGTTTAGGGAGGAGATTTTGTGGTTTTAGCTCCAAAAAAAAAAAAAAGAAAATAAAAAAAAAAGGGCAGCCAGCAGAGAGAGTTTCTGGTCTGCAGGATTGCCACATTCTGAAGCAATTCCAGGTTGTTTTTTGGACACATCTGGACAGTTCTGTCACTGGTGGCACTGGGAGGGACAATGTGACACATCCCAAATCCCAAATCCAAGCCAGCAGGCACAAATCCAGCGAGCAATCTGCTGCCAGCCCCATCCATTCTGCAGCTAAAATCTGAATTTTCTGCCTTGCCCACTCTCATGTCTCAATTCCCAGAATCCTGGAGTTTTTGGGGTCGGAAGGGAGCTCTGGAAACGAACTGTTTGCATCCCCTTTCCCAGGCAGGGTGACCTGGGTTTGGAATGGCCCCAGAGTGGCAGATCCACACTTTCCCTGGAAGCTTTGGAAAAACCTTTAAATTGTTGGGATGCAACAAAAATGAGAGGGAACAGCACATCCACTGTTCCTGCCCATGCTGTGTTGAAGGGCTCCCAAAAATTGGGGTTTTTTGCCCCAGGAAATGAATTTTTGGGCTGCTGAGGCAGTGCCAGGAGTGAGTGTGACCCTTTTAGAACGAGGCAAACCCAGATTTCCCTGCCCAGGATCCAATTTCTTGAGGAAAACCCACAAATCTTGGCCTTTCCCAAAGAAAGCCACTCCCAACCTGGTTTTGCTTTAAAATGATTAAAATGACTAAAAATAGTTGATTATTTCAGTGTAATTACATTCCAAGCCCAGCACTTTGCAGAAGGAGTTTGGGCTCTGAGGTTTTATTTGCTTTATGTAATTGTAGAGCTTTGGTTGCCCTGGCAACGGGACAGTTTTTTAAATTTGGAAACTAATTTGTTTTCTGTCACTTTGCTCTTTGCTGTTAAGGAGACAAGCTGTTTGCTATTAAATAAAACTTAAAAAGAAGGAGAGATTAAGCGTGGATAAAAATATAATGTTGAGAATATCGTGTAGTGTTCACTTGGAGATGAAGGAGAAAGCACTGGCAAGGCCAGGAGGGAAATTTCTGATTTTTTTTTGGAATTAAAGGGAAGTTTTTGTGCTGCTGAGGGAGATGTGTGAATGGGAATAAATCCAATGGGGTTGCTGAAAAGGATGGGAGGCCTGGAATCCCAAAATTCCCAGATTTATAATCCCATTTTTTGTTCTCTACAGCAGTGGGGTCGCTTGGCCTCTCTAATTTTTGGCTAAAATAGTGACAAGATGCAAATGATTTAAGGAGGTTGAGCAGTTAAGCACCTGGAATATCTCAAAGTGATTTTTTTCCCTCTTCTCAACAACTGAGGGATTTTTTGGTGTTTGTTTAACCTGCCCTAAAACCTCTCCTGATGGTGATTCTGGGATAATCTGTTCCTCTGATCAGCTCTGCTCAGATAAAGGAAAAAAAAAAATCCCATTTCTTGGTTAAATCTCCTCTGCTTCTCTTCAAGCCCGTTTTTCTTGTACCATTCCCTATGGATTTGTTCCCTATTTGGATTTTTCCAAATAATTCTAAAATTCCCTCTTTGGATTTTTCCTTTCTCCTTGTTGCAGGAATTTTATCTCAAGGCCTTTCTTGGGCCCCTTGAGGGTGTGAGGGGTGCAGGAAACACCCAAATTTGTGGTTAAATGAAAAGCAGAGGAACAGAATTATTTTGGCACTAGCCTGATGTCCAGACCACTCTATTTAAAAAAAAACTTATTTTTTATTTTTTACCTTTGAGGGACTCAAATGCCTTCTTGAGCCTAAATACAAATATCTAATTCACAATTCTAATTTTATTCATTATAAATTAGATAAAAAGGAGGTAACAATTAGAAATTAGATAAAAAGAGGTAATTTTGTTGGATGACTTAGTTTAGACTATTGGATTATTAAAAAAAGAATGGAAATAAAAAAGGAAAAAGGAAGAACTCAAAAATGCTGATCAGTGTTACTGAGCAACATCTCTGGTGATTAAACCTGTATTTTCATGCTATTTCTGTTACTATATTTTGGGTTGGTATATTTTATAATACACATTGAATTTGAAATTGCAGAATTAGGGGTGCAAAATTAGAATGAAAAGCTCCACACTCGGAATTTCCCAGTGATGTCAGCAGAGGATTCCTCGGGAAAATCCCGTGGTGGGAATCACCTGGGCGGGCCAGAAACACCAGGAAAAAAGTTCATTAAAAGTTCCATGAAAAGTTCAGGAATCCTGGATTTATCCCAGCAGCTCCTGGGGTGGGTTTTTCTCCCTGGCTGTGTGTGATTTCTGCTCAGATTTCCTGGGAAATTCATGGAAATGCAAAATATGAAGGAACATTGCAGGTGCTTGCCAGATTCCACGAGGTTTTTAGGCTCTGCTGCCTAGAAAAATAAAAAAAACATAATAAAAATAAATCAATTAGGAAGCTGACATTATTCCCAAGAAATGGGTCAGTCTCCAAAGGGATGAAAATTAAAATTGAGGTGGAATTAAAAGTGCTGCTGGCAGAGATGGATTGCTGGGCTGAGCTGCTTTTTATGGTTTTTTTTATTCAAATGGATTTGTGGTAACAACCCAGGACACTCCTGAACATCCATTGGCCCCCTGAGTGCCAAATATGCCATGGAAATAAAATAATAAATTAATAAAATAATGAAATACTAAAATAATATAACAATACTAAAATAATATAATAATAAATTAATAAAATAATGAAATACTAAAATAATATAATAATACTAAACTACTAAAATAATTAATTAATAAAATAATAATTTCCCCCCAGTCCTTCTGGGAATGCTCTGTGGCAAAACAAGCTGGGTTTTTTTAAAGGAATTGGGAGAGTTTTCTTTATTTTAGTGCTTTGTCCACGGTGGGTTTTGCTGGAGTTTTAATTCTCAGATTCTTTCTGGAGCTCTGGATTAAGCTGGGATGTTCCCCTGGAGACAAAGGTGGGATTTTGGATTACATAATACAGGCTGGGTACTTTTCTTTAAACAACATCAAAATCAGCCTGGGATCTTTCCAGCAAAAGGAAGAATATCAAATATTGATGTTCCTGCTGGAAAATGAGGTCTTTGAGAATTATTTTTGTTCATAAAATAGAAATCCAAGGATTTTTACATGACTGGAAAAGCCAGGCTGGTGAATTTAATATAATGCTCATCCCCATCCATGTTTTTAACACACCCAGAACTTCTCTCACCCTTTTCTCTGAGAATTTGGGCTGAGACTTCAACAACAGCTCTCCTTTATTAATTTAAATAAATTAATATTTAATTTTCCCCTTTGGGCAGTGAGGAAAGTGCACAGACCCACAGAATTGCCTGGATTTCCCTGCTCCTGTGACATTGATTCAATAATCTGGATTATGCAAGGGGGAGAGAGGCCTGGGGGCAGCGTGGGTCTATTTTATGTCATTGCCACTGGAATGTATTTTTCTTGGAAAACTCTTGGACACAGAACCACGCGGTGTTTGTCAGCACTTTGTTAGGAGAGCTCTGAGCTGCTCCAGATGTTTTTATGCTGGGAGGAATCAGCAAAAGGCACTGACAACTTTATTGGCTGCTGACATGAACTTGGATCCATCCCTGGACCGGCTTTGGAAGGATGATGGAATTGCAGCAGCGCAGCCCTGAGGCTAAAATCAAACTCAGGGAGCCTTTGCTACATCTTGGATGAGCTTTTTCAGCCAAATCTTCCCCATGTTCCTCCTCGTTTGGCCATTCCAATGATCCGTTTTGCTGTGAAGAACACCCAGCCTGGATGGAAAACACTGGAAGTTCCCTGGGAAGCGCAATTGGCAGGGCTAATTTATGTCTGCAGTGCACAGCCTGACAGCATTTCTGCAGTGCTGGGCTTCAGCTCCGTGCCCACTCAGTTTCCTCCTCAGCTCCATGCCAGTGCTTGTCACAGAATTCTGTTCCACTGGCCCTGAGCCTGCTCAATTTATTTCAGCTGCCACTGGCTCCTCTCCCTTCCTTAAAACTCAGGGCCTTTCCAATTTCCAGGAATTTTTTTACAGCCTCCTCCTAATTTGGAGCAGGTGTTTGAGCCTCTCTCCTCTGCTGGGCAGCAGAAGGTTCATATATTTTTCATTATGGATGGAGATAAATCCTGGTGCTTGGGATGACCATCTGTCAATGGGTTTGTTCTCCTGGGCTATAAATAAAATGGTTTGGGGTTTGTTTTGATTGATTGGGTTGTGAACCTGGTGTTGATGAGGCATCCCACTTCCCACATGGAGTTTTATGGTTGGTCGTTACCAACCTGCTTCGTTCCTTGATGGGATTTTTTTTTTTTTTGGTGTTGGGATAATTCTGGTGAAATTCAGTGTTGAGCCAAAAATTTTTGGGGTTTTACATCCCTGTTTAAAACTGATGGAGCTCTCCTATGGTTCAGGATCCCTCTTGAGGGATGTGACCCAGAATTTCTGAGACAATAAATAAATAGCAGTAAAACCTTGGAAGAGGCTGTCCAGGGGAGTGATGGAATCACTGTCCTTGGAAGAATTAAATGTGCAGATGTGGCACTTGGGATGTGGTTTGGGGGTGGCCTTGGCAGTGCTGGGAATGGTTGCACTTGATGATCTGGGAGACTTTTCCAGCCTTAGTGATTCTGTGACAATGGGGGATCTCAGAAAGGGCTTTTGGTCCAGCTGGAATTTTTGTGCTTTCCCAGAGATAACATTAAATATTCTGGGTGTCCCTCGGTGCTGTCTGAGCTCATTGTCCCCCTCTGCACCTCATCCCCCTCCTTGCAGAGAATAAAATTCCCAAACTCATCTGTGCAGCTCATGGCATCTCCCATGGTGACCTCTCTGCTGTTTTTTTGGGTAATCCTTTGTTTTTTCCAGCATCTTCATCACTTTTCATGGCTGTTTTCAGGGCAGGGCATGGATTCTGCTCTGAGCAGGATTGAAGATGTGGGATTTGGTTGTGAAACCAAATGGTTGTGGGACCTTCATGATGAGCTCCCTCCAAAAAAAAAAAAAAAAAGTTCTTGATGGAGATCAGGGAGGTTCAGAGCTGGGATTCTGTGGGGACTCTGAAATCCAAGTGATTTAGGCACAGTTTGCTCTATTTTTGAACTTGTTGGATAATGGAGAGTCATTAATGTGCCTGAGCATGTTAACACAGCTGCAGCTATTGTGTTTTTGGGAGGGAGCAGATCTTGTATCCCTGCCTGAAGAAATCTTATGGGAAATTTTCCAAGAGCTCATTAATAACAGAGCCTAAATATCCATTCCACCCCAAGAATGAGCACTCTGGGCTCTGCTTAATTGTTCTGGTAATTAATTTGACACAAGAGCACTCCCAAAAGAGAAGGCTGTGGGGAGGTGAGGTTGTGCCAGCCTCCAGCCCCTTCCTGCCCTCATCCCACCCAAAATATTCCGTGAAACCTGCTGGATCCTGAACCATGGATCCTGCAGGACAGGTCCTGCTGAGCTGGCAAAAAACCTTTCCATGTCCATGCATTTGAGGGCAAACTTGGAATGGTTCTCTGTAGTTTGGAGGTGGAGCTCCAAACTAAATCCTGCATCATCACAGAGCCTCTCCTGCCTTTTATATTATTATTATTATTAATAATAATAATAATAATAATAGTAATAATAATAATAATAATGATAATAATAATAATGATAATAATGTTTAGGTGCTGGTGGCTCCTTTTCCCCCAGCAAAAATAGCACTGAGAAAGGGAAAAGTGTGGTTTGATTTTCAGGATGTGACAATGAAGGTGCAATTCTGTCCTTGCCAACCACAGGTTTTTTTATTTTCAGGAACAGAAGAAATGGTTCTTGAACTATAATTTAAGAGATTTTTCAGAGCTTGTTTTACAGTTCAGCTCAAAGTAGGATTTGGGAAATGTGTGCTGGAATGAAGGGATCTGGGCACTTTGATTTGAGCATCTCAGCTGCAGAAGGGAAGAAAATTCATCTCGTCCAAGTCCTTGATGTCATTAACTCAGGGACTCAGGAACTGGAGTTTGGCTCTTTATTCCCCAGCATGTCTAATTCTGGTCCTGTGGAAATAAAATAATTATTATTAGTTCCCATAATTCCAGGGTATTTCAGTCAGATGAAAAAGAACAAGCAATGCTTTTGACTGGTTTGACTGATGGATGCTTGGAAATAAAATAGAACTTCAGCAAGGAAAGGATAAAAATAAATAATGGGGTTGTTCTTCCTCATAGATTTCTGGGGTAGTTCAGAATAAATAACTTGGAGAAGTTTGGCAGAGCAAATCTCAAGAGCAGACATCTTTTTGTGTGGTTTTACTGCAGGCTAATAAAATAATTTGGTAATTAATCTTTTTTTTAATTTTTATTTTGTGGTGAGATGGCCACTACTGGTCTAAAAATTTAAATACAGTGACTCCTACAAGAGATGCTCTTGAGGCATTCAGAGCCAGGAGAAAGTTGTCTGAGGGATTTTCTTAGTGTGGCTTCTTACTCAAAGAGGATTTTGTTCTATTTTCTTCTCTCCAAGCGCAGGACCTGCTTAGGGGACTAAAAACTTGAATTTTTTGACATATTCAGCCCTTTCCTTCCCTTGACATGGTGCCACCATCACCAGTGAAGTAGAAGGTCTCCAGGTCCTTCCATGTGAGGTAAATCCCCACTTTCTGCTGATTTTATATCCGAGGGTGACAGTGCCCTGCCTGCTTTTGCTGCCTGCCCTGCTCAGAATTTGTGCATTTTGCAAGAAATGGCAGAGTTATCTCAGCCTGCAGCCGAGAGCAGCTCGCTAATATTAAGCTCTGATTTGGGAGGGTGTTCCAAAAAATCAGACTTTACAAAAAAAAAAGAGGGATAATGGACAGAATTGGCTAAATCCCATGGAGGGGGAAGTGGCGTGGAATTGAGTGATGAGCAGGAATTCTTGCAATAAGTGGAATTATCAGTTTTGGGAAAAAAAGATTTTTGGTTGAATTCCATTGGGGGGGAAGTGGCCTGGAATTGAGTGGTGAGCAGGAATTCCTGCAATAAAACTTGGGATTATCAAATTTGAGGAAAAAAATTGTGGTTAAATTCTATGGGGGAAAGTTGCCTGGATCTGAGTGGTGAGCAGGAATTCCTGCAATAAGAGTTGGGATGATAAATTCTGGGAAAAAAATATTTTGGTTAAATTCAGGGTAACCAGCAAAAAAAAAAAAAATTGTTATTTGATGTTGTTTTTGAGTTTTAGGAATCTAGGATGAGCGTTTTGTGTAGGAAATGTTGTCCTGCCCTGTTTTCCAGAAAACATGGCATATATAAAAAATAATAAAGTGATTTTTTTCTGTGTAATAAAATATTTCTGCCATCTTTAAGCCCAGTTCCCAGGGGTAAAAGTATGGAAATTGTTCTCCTATAATAAGTAAGTTTGCCATTTTCTTTTATTTGCAGGATGACAACACTGAGTAATCACAGAACATTATTTACAAAATTAAACCAACAGCAGTGCCTGCAATTCAAAGAATTAATAAATCCACACACTCAAAAAACCCCCCCAAAACAAATCAGAGGGAATTAATTTGTTTGACAGCCATGCAAACTGAATAATAAAAGGGAAAAAACATGAGTTTGGAGTAATTTGACTGGGAATTATTTGAGATAGGAAGGGAGAATGTGGGGGGAGGAAGAAAAAAGGATACAACCAGTATTTTAAATTAAATCCCAGCTTAAATCAATGTATTCCTGCAGGATGAACTGCATGAGGTTACAGGTGTGTGGGTTTTTAATTCTTTGCAGTGGTTTTTTAATTCTTTGCAGTGGTTTCCACCTAATCCTCTCCATCATCTCTTAGTTTCAGGAAGGTGTTGATGAAGGGTTTTTATTCTGTTTGAAATCTGGAATTTGTGTTTTACATTTTTGGTGTTCCTGGGATGAGCTGCACCCCTGGAACTCTGAGAAGGTTTTGGTTCCTCCCTGTTTTGAGGTGAACAAGTAGAAATTGGGTAATTTGGTAAAGCTTTTTGTTATAAAATGGGTTTATTTCTGTGTGTTTTGGTGAGGAATGTGAATTGTGACCACTGTGAAAAGTCAGGACACTGCACACCCCGAGGTTTTAGTGAAATGTTCTCTGTATGGCTGATTTTTACATCATCTTCCTCCCAATAAATGCAGATATCTGGAATTTTATTCAGGCTTAGTAAGGGAGCATTAGCACTTGTCTGCATGCACTGATTCCCACCTCGATTATTGCTCCCAGGTTTCCAGGAGTGTTTTTATCTGCTTGCATTTCATGAAGTTAAAATCCCCTTGAGTCTGGGGCACTTTGTGTGTGGCAACATCAGCCTCATCCTCCAGAGGATCCTGAGGAGAAATTGCTTTAGAACTTTGCATGAAAACTTGGGAATTTCTTTCAATCTGAGATTTATTTCTCATTTATTTTGGTTTTTTTTTTTCCATTAGCTGTACTTAAAGCTGGCATAACTCAACATTTTCCTTAAGTTTTTTATTGACCACGACGAAGATTTAAAATGCCTCCAGACCTAGAGGTAGAATTATTTCACTCTTGATTATTCTGGCGTTGGCATCCAACAATTCAGTGAGCAGGACTAAAATCCTGCCAGCCCCTCTTTAGGAAAGCCTGGAGTGTTGCAGTCTGAGGTTAACTGGAGTAGCTTTTCTCTCTTTCCTGATTTTAATCAGTGCCTCAGGGCTTTGCATTCGGTTCAATCAAGCAGCAGACAAAATGCAATGCACTGCTACCCTCCAAAGCCTGTGCACAGAGTTTCTTCATCAAATATGCATGCAGAACACAGAGCTGTAATGACAATGATGCTCTCTAGGTTATTCCATTAAAAATTCAGCATTTTAGGGTCTGTAGGCTTTGGTTTTGAGGGGTTTTTTTTGGTGAGGAGTTCCAAGGATTTTCCTTTTGTATTTGTTTATTTTTAATGAACTTTCCATTAGCATATGAAAGTCATATTAACATCCACTGTGCTGAGCACTCACTTTAGGTTTGTTTCTACTGCTGGGACTTACTTAGCTGGGAAAAATGTGTGCTAAAGGCCTGCAGATGGCATTCTTGGCCAGCCTTTAAACTCAGTCCTGGCTGCACCAGCAGCCTCCCTTCTTGTCCTGATGTGGGAGATAAATTGGAATTTGGGATGCTGCCTTTCCCTGTGCATGTGCTGGGTGGAATCCATCTGGGGCCCTGGTGTTTCTGCAGAGCCTGAGGATGATAAGGAGTGCAGGGAGCTCTCCTGATAACTCCTGGAGTGATTTCTGCTGCTGCCTGTGTCTGACACCAACATAATCTGGAGTTAAATATGTGCTGGGGCACGGAGATGCTTCTCCAGTTGTTCCTTTTTTTTTTTTTTTTTTTTTTCTTCCCCTGGAGAATATTTTATTTTTCAGGGAGCAGAAGGGTTATTTGTAGGAATATTTGTTTGCACTCCCAGATTTCCAGCACTAAACAGAGTGAGGATGGGAAAACCCTTCCAAAATGAGGTGCAGGATTGTGCAGGGGACCTGGGAATGCAGCAGCCAGAGTCATTTTGGTGGAAAAGTCCTCCAAGGAAAGTCCAGCTTTTGACCAAATACCACAATTCCCACCAAACCATATCCCAAAGTAGCCCTGTGAGTGTCAATTCCACACAATTTTTTCCCAAAATGCTCATCCCATACAATTTCCCCCAAAATTCTCAACCTATGGACAATGCTCTGTGGGACTGTTACTTAGGGAGGATTTAAGGGAACAAACTGGGAAGTCAATGGTTTCCCCAAACATTTGAAACTTCTTTCTGGCAAAAAAAAAAAAAAAAAAAAGATATTTTAGCCTGACACTTACTCAACAGCTTCCAGGGAACATCCCTGTCATGTTTATTTTCCAGTGATGATTACATGCACCCTGTTTCTCTTCCTAAACTCTCAGATTAGTAGATTCCGCTTTAAAACCAAATTCCCAGTTGTCCATAAATTGATTTCTCTGTGGCAGGAACTTTTTGTGTGTGAATTTTGGGGTCTGGCTCCTAATTCCCCCGAATATCCCATTTCCAAGGCTCTGTCCTGCTCTTTGATCCACTTTTCCTGTGCAGTTTCTGTTTCTCAAACCCAAGAAAACCCTTTTTATCAAACCTGGGTCTTTTCTACTTTTCACTTGAAAGAACTGGGAGCTGATTGTCAACCAGGATCTTACCTTTGGATAAAGAGTTAAAATCACATCAATTAACACATCCTGAGTAGGAGAGAAGAGATAAGAAATATTCCTTTATTAGCTGAAGTCATAGGCAGAGTGAAATGTCCTTAATGGACAGACACAGCAGGATAAGATTGGGTGAGGATGAGCTACGGTTTGAGTAATTTTATGGGATATGATTGACTTTCTTTGGGGGTTTATTTCGTGGCTTCTCCTCAGGAGCCCTTGTTTTAATTGTCAGATGAGCTGAGCAGCAGTGGTGAGGTGGTTATGCAAGGTCACCGTGGGCTGTGCTGGGAGACAAAAGAGGAAAAGCCACAAAACAGAGCCAGTTTCAATCGTGGGCTGTGTCTGGCTTGAGATCTGGAACAAAACCTCTAGGAAGAAAAGAGAGGGTGAGTCTGGAAGGATCCTAAATCCAATCCATTGCCACCCCACCATGGGCAGGGACACCTCCCACCATCCCAGGCTGCTCCAATCCAATGTCCAGCCTGGCCTTGGACACTTCAGGGATCCAGGGGCAGCCACAGCTGCTCTGTGCCAGGGCCTCCCCATCCTCACAGTCAACTCATAGAAATATATGTCCTGGTTTGAAGA
>JAOTQZ010000480.1:23365668-23376685 GCA_026546895.1 Pogonocichla stellata | reverse complement strand
CAGCTGGTTTAAAGATGGCCCATGAGCAGATAATATGTGCCAGGAGATCAGGGTCACTGCCCCAGCTGGTTTAACAGCTGGGACAGAATCCACATTTCTGGTCACACCAACCCAACACAATATATTCATATAAATATATGAATTGTCTCCTTTTGGGTTATTCTATGGATGTCTCATAAGATTTAAGAAGAATGTGGCTTCTGTGCTCTTGGGGTTGGGTGTCCTGAGACAATGGTGGAGCTGGGCTGGAGGTGGAGTTTTCTGTTCAAACCTGATGGTTTTGGGAGCCCAAGGGAAAGAGATTTCTCTGGGTGTAGAAGGCATTGAAGGGCAGGCCAAGCCCTGGATGGCTGAGCAGCCCTGCCTGGCACCACTCCATCCTCAGGGATGAGCTGCTGCACTCCCCTAAGAGGTCAGGAGATGATAAGAAAGAAGAAAAAATATCTATTCCCAAATTTATCTAAATTACATCCATTTTCCTAAAGGAGTATATTTTTTAACCAGCCCTGGAAGATTAAGCTGATTTTCCCACATTTTTTCAGTCTTTTCAGCCTTGTGATCTGCATTCTGGGAATATCAGAGCCATGCAGCCGAGATCACAAGCTGGAATGTTTGGGATATCAGGGCAGGAATGATAATGCAATGCCTTTTTACTTTTTATTTTCATCTTGGATCCAGCTCTGTGCCACATTAAAGAGGGACTCCTGTGCTCTGATAGCTGTGCTGGGACATTGCTGTCCTTCCCAAGGTTACAGAGCAAAAAGAAAAGCAAAATTGTTGAACTAGAGGAAAGAAGTTTCACTTTCCTTGGGCTTGTTTTCCACGTAGTCCTGTCACTGGTTTATCAGGAACAAAATATATTCCAAACACACGCTGGAATAAACAGCTCAGCCCTGATGGATGCTCAATACAGAGCTGTCGGAGCTGGATGAGTTTACACTTTCATTATTTATTTTTTGGCTCTTCAAATGCAAAGAGCAAGAGTCAGGGACATCATGGAGACTGGTGACATTCAGTGGCAGACACTGAATTTAAAAAAAAAACACCCAAAAATGTGTTGCTTTCATTCATGCAGTGACTCCTGCAGTCATTCCTTACCTCTGGCAGATTTAATATTCTGGGCAGGTAAACTGTAATAAATATTCTGATAGTTGATAATCATTTTGGGGCAAAAGCCATGTTCAGCTCATACTGAATCTTATCAAATGATTCTTGTTGACTCAGTGGCAGCACTGAGACCTCAGTAACTGCTCAGACTAATCCAATCAGATTATTAATTCTTTGGAGAATGATGATTTAATTTTTTATCGGCCCTGATTGAATAAAAGCTCCTTGTGCAGTGAGGAGAAAGGGGCTGGGAGTCTCTGGAAAATTGTGTTTTGTGGAACTGGGTGGGTTTTGAGGTCCCTTCCATCCCGAAGCAGTCTGGGATTCAGAGTTCATGGGATTTCATCCTGCTGGGACAGAGCTCTGGGAACTCGCTGCTGCTCTGGCTGGATCATTGTGGGAGAACTACAACTTTTCAGGCAGCTGTTCCAGTCCTGTGGGATTTCTGGGGTTCATGGAGGGAAATGAGGGTGGCTCCAGAAACAAGAAATCCATTAAGGAGAGAACTCTGGGCTGTGCTGAGTAAACGACTGCAGTGAAACGCTGTCTGTGCTGATTTGGGGTTTGTGCAGCTAAAGGGAATCCCCTGGAGCCAAGCCTGTGTTTCAGGAAGGTGTGAAATCCACTTTTCCTGCTGTTAACACGGGTGTAGTGATTCCTGTGAGCAGCTCCTAGCTGTGCAAACAGCACATTCCACACAGGGGAACATTCCTCCTTACACTGGAGACATTTAAAACTCAGTTGATGTAATTACTCTGAGCTCTACAGTATAAGAAATACAAAATAATTTCCTAAACAAGCCTGGTATTCCACATGCCAAAGGAACAGTTTCATGGAAGCCCTTGGTAAGGGATGAGGGGCTGCATTAAATGAAGTTTAAATAAAACATGAGCTAGAAAGAGTGTGTGGAAATTCTGGAAAAATACCTGTGGGATGCTGACCAGCCAACACATTTCAGAGTAGCTGTGCCAGGAGTTTTATGCCCCAGACAATGTTGGAGATATAAAACCCCATCAAGGAAGAAAAAAGATGATGAATTTTAAAAAGTCTGGGTACTAAGTCTCGTATTATTATCAACTTAATTGTATACTAAAAGGAAGGAGCAAATTCGGGTCAAAACTTACAGCCATCATTTAAGCTGATAGGTACATAAAAGCTTTAAAGAGCGCTGGGATCAGAAGAACAAAGCTGATAAAAGGAATTTCTGGGTTATTTCTCAGCTTTGAAACCTTCCTGAGGTCAGCAGGGGTTTTGTCAAAGCCTTCAGCAAAGGAAGGGGCTCCAAACTGTGGGACAGAGCCACCCTAAATGCACCTGAATAAAGATAATTTTAGGTTTGCTGCTTGTTCCCAGTCCTTGGCGTGGTGTTGGGAACAGACAAGACCAAACTTCTCATGGACAGGGCTTCAACTATGAGAATTTATTTTCTAAAATCTCTGGAAGTGCCTCTGTCTGTTGAGGGAGATGTTTGAAACCAAGGACTGAAATCACTCCAGAACCCTGGAGTCGCCATGGAGGACCCAAACCTGGGGGATTCGTGAGCTCTGTAGGAATCATAAAAACCCTGGATTAAAAGGGACATTAAAGCCCATCCAGTGCCACCCCTGCCACGGCAGGGACACCTCCCACTGTCCCAGGCTGCTCCAAGCTCTGTCCAACCTGGCCTGGGACAATTCCAGGGATGGAGCATCCTCATCTTTCTGCGCAGTCTGCTCCAGAGCCTCTCTTCCCCCTGAGAAATCAAAGCAGGACTCTTTAAATGATAGAGAACAGAAAAATTTTACAGTGTTTGCCTCCCCCTTGCAAAAAAAATATGAGTTGTGAGGAGCTGCAGTAAAGATCTTTGTCCATGATTGTGAGGTTACTCCAAAGGTGCATTTCTGTCTGAGATGACAATATTTTAGTACAAGCCTTAAAAATAATCAAGGAAGTTAAATTTAATTTTAAAAAAAAAGTATTACTAAAAAAATCCCAAATTCCTCCTAAAGGAGCTCCTCTTTTGAGTTACCTCTTCCTGAGGACATGGTGAAGGACTGCTGGATGCAGGATCTGCTGAACAAGAAAAACTCCTTGATTTCTGAATTTTTTCTGGATATCATCCTGACACATTTGAAATTTGTGGGGTTTGTGCTGGCTAATTTGTTTCAAAAAGACTTTCTGGACTTCCCTTTCCCTTGAATTTGGCACCTTGTGTCAGTAATTAGTGGTAGTGGATACTACAGCAAATCACTTTAGGGTATAGTCCCACATCATTCCTGCATTTATATGAAGTCTGAATTCTCTTCCCACATGAGAGTGGGACTAATTTACAGTTTTTAATGCTCAACAGAGCAGGTAAGAAATGTAACTCAGTGTTGCCTTGACGTGCTCGTGCTGCTTCTCTCACACCTCGTGCCCTGTGTAACATTCCACAGTTTTCTGTGGAAAATCCCAGTTTTCTGCTGCTGTCGCGCCCCTGTTTTTGTCACTGTCCACCCCAAGCTCCTCCTGTTAATGGCTCTGGAGCTTTTTGGCAACCTGAGGGTACCTGAGCCCATGAGGGCAATTTAGAGCATTGCTACAAGCAGAGTAAAAATACAATTATTTTACTATTTCCACCCACGACAGGGTGGGTGAAATCCATTCCAGTTTTTTCTGTGATGGCAGCACCAAGGCCAAAAGCAGAGGATCCAGGAATTTCTAACCAGGCCATTGTTAGCTGCACCATCTATTGGTGACTCGTCCTTTTTTTTCTCCTGCCTTCACTCAGAATCAGGATTGAAGCAAGAGATGGATTTTCTTGTCTGGACTTGGTTGTTTATTAAATCTTATCTGTAGTACAGAGAGTTCTGCAGCACTTCAAGCTGACAAGTTAAAAGTGAGAAAATGGAGATGAATTTAGCTAGTTACAAGGGCTTTTAAAGCCTAACTATCCAATTAAAAACTAGTATCTGTATTTTTTATCCTTTTGACCCAATAACCAAACACCTGTGACCTGCACTGCAGGACTTTCTATCCAACAAAAAACTACTAAAACCAAGAAGAAGAAGGAACAAGAAGGAAGAAAAGACAATGCCCAAAACCTCCATCTTGTCCCATACCTGTTACTATATTCTAAAAACCCCAAATTCCAAACCCTTCACCATGTGAAATCACACACTTCTATTCAACTACATACCCATGATTTTAACTCCATCACTCAAATTTGGAAGACTTCTCCAAGGTCTTAAGTCAAGATCAGTGCTCTTTTGGGAATCAGAAAGCACAGAAATCCCAAAACTCCGAGGTTACAGGATTCCAACAAACCATAACACCAACTCTCCCTCAGGCACTTTTGCTGCTTTCCCCCTCCCTGAAAAAACAGCAGCAAACTCCAAATTCTGCATTAAACCCAGTGGTGTGTAAAACAAGCTGTGCAGATTTATCATTCTGCTGCTGCTGCTTGTTGACCTTAGCTCCCTTTTCCTTATCTTTAATAAAAGAATGATTTTGTATTCCCGGAGCTCCGGGCCGCCAGGAGGCCGCGGCAAACAAAACAAGCCGTGCACAGGAGTGTTTCAAATATTTTCCTGTCTTTCAGGTGGCATTTGAGTTGCCAGGGTGGGTAATGGCAGGCTGTGACACGTGTCAGCCCTCGGTGACAAGCAGCATGAGGGATAGATTTGGGATGGAGAGGAAATAAATGCGGGAATCGATGGCTGCGGCGAACCGTGCAGGCCCCGGCGCCCGACGGTTTCATGTTTTATGCAAAAGTGCAAACTCTCCTGGAATGTGTTAAGGAGTCTCTGCTCAAAAGCGTTTTACAGGAGGAGAAGGAGGAAATGTGGAGAGAACAGAGCAGCGAGCAGAGCCTGGGTGGCCGCTTCACCTAAAGACTCCACTCAATATTTAGCGCTAAAACCATCATTTATTGGAGTTATGCAGCGGTGATATTGTCCCTCCCTAAGGGCATTTAAAGGTTGTGATGTTGTTCCACTAGCGGTGAGGAAAAAGGGATTTTTTTCCTTGCTTTTTTCATTAGCAACATGAAGAAAATATGGTAAAAATGGCCTTTCTTAGCTGGCCTCATCCTGCAGTGTAATTTATGTGATTGCCTCTCTTGCAGACCGCCCTGCTTCTCTCCCTTGCTTTAAAAAGCTGTTTTTGTCAGCCAGCATTTCAGTTCTTGTTATGAAATGTGATATTCTTTTCAAGGTCTCTAAAAATGAAAAAAGAGCCCCCAGTTTTACAGTTGCAAATAACTGGGTGCAAATTTGCTGAATTGTTTTGTTACTTTGAAATGTTTGGTAGCTGAAAATTGGGGAGTTAAATGCCCGTAATGTAATTACGGATTTATTGAGCATTAGAGGCAGAATCAAGTTAATTTTTATTTCTTTTTTTTTAAGTAAGGATGGGCCAGGGCTAGCTTGATTACCTGAACCATCTGTCTTTGTCTACAAACATAAAACTTTAAAAAATTATGAATAATCCCTAAAGTCATGGACTAGAAGGGTGAGATGATTAAAATTCATGTGGAGTCCACCCTTCTTGCCCTTTTGTATTTTGGCCCTCTGAGTTCTTCTCTATTACTGTCAAAGATAAGAATAAAACTTTCTTAGGTCAAAGTGAAATTAATTTTGAAATTTCTTCAGCTGGATAAATTAAAACCCCATGAATCTGCAGGAGTTGCTGACACCATGTAAAGAGAAATACCTGCATGATACAAAGGAGTTCTGAGAACTGCTACTGAATCTTGGATTTCAAAAAAGGCCTTTTATTGATTAAATGTGCAGTTTATATAAAGAAAAATAATTACCTCAGCTCTGACTTGGTACTCCATGTGAAGATGCCAAAATATCTGCCCACTAAAGTAAATTATTTTCTATATTTTTGCCAATGCATTTCAGGGGATGAAACTGCAAAGGAATTTTGTTTTTTTTCCCTTGAGATATTCGTATTCAGGTAACCATCCATTAACGTGGATTTAATTCTAACATATGCAAAATAGGAGTGCAAAGAATTTGGGTTTTATGCAGGAAGATTTTTGTTCTGAAAGTTTTTAGGCGTTTGCTCAGGAATTAGCCCTGCCTGGCATGAAAATGAGTCTCATTCCTGTTAGAAGAGGAGAAAAATCTGTCTGTGCTTGAAGGGTTTCATAATGAAAACAGAAGGAGAAGGTCAGAACCTGATGTTGGAGTGGGCTTTTTTTTCCTACTAATATTTCACAGATTTCTAAATAATCACCAGCATCAATACCTGACCAATGCCAGGTAACTTCTCCAGGTAAAGGTGAATTAAGCAGCTGAAAGATTTGTTTCAAAACCTGCCAGTGGCAGAAATGGCTTTTTTCTTTTCTTCTTCCTCTTATTTTTTTTTCCCCCTCTGGTGGAATCATATTTTATTTAGATTTGGAATTTTTTACTTTTAAATGAAGCAATAAAACCTTTAACTGTTTTCTCCTGCATCCCCGTTTCTCCTGCGCTGCTGCTCTGAGTGATGGAGCCAAGCCTGAGCCTCACACTTTGAATAATGCATTAATTTCTCTGCAAGATGTGCAAGGCTGGAGACTCATTTTTGTCAGGATTCTACTTCTGGTTACTTTGAACAGAAACTTTTTGTTCCAGCTGAATGTCAGGAGGAAAATTCTTGGATGTTCCTGTGCAATGCACAATTTATCCAGTGGAGTTTCCCACCTGGAATTTATGGTTTGGGCTTGTTATTGTTGGGCTTCCTCACTTTTTTGGAATTATTGTCCATCCTTCAGACTGGCAAAATGCTCTGTGAGGGGTGAAATTGAGGAAAGTGATAACAAAACCTCTCCTTTGCTGTTTGTTCCTTTTAAATTCAATGAAAACGTTCCTCAAACGGGGCGAAATGGCGAAAGCAAAGGGCCAGCACTTCAAAATGGATTTTGAAAGGATTTCTCCAGCTTGTATGTGAAGTTTTTCTGCAGTTTGAAAGCTCAAGTGGCACCATCTCCCTGAAATGAGATACTGGCCTTGCTTCATGGAAAGGAAAATTGAAGTCCCCAAAGGTCTTGGGACGCTCTCTCAGAAGTGTCTCGGACAGAGAGTCAATCCCAGCTTAAATCTTTATTAGAAAAGTGGGGTTTTGGACTAGGGTTAAATATTTTGTCTCTTGGGTCAAATATGCATTTGACAAATCCTCCAACCCTGCAAGGGAGAGGTGCAGGGCAAATTAACAGAAGCCACTGCTGGCTCTGATTTGGGCACTGTCACTGCTTTGACAGATTCATTTTCTTTCTTTGCTGTGATTGAGAAGTGTCCCTGCCTGGGGCTGGGGGAGCTGCAGGAAGGGCAGTGCTGAAGGTCCCCTGGCTCTGAGTTTTATTTTCCTGCCACTTTTGCCTGCTAGGGTCAAGCCTTTTCTCCTTGCTCCCAGAAAATGTAGAAGCAATTAAGATTGATTCATGCCGTGAGCTATTTGATTTATTTTGGGTTTGATTGTCTGGGCTCTTTCTAGCAGGAGGAAAAACCCTCAAATATTCTCCTGCCCAGCCTCATCACTTGGTCTGGAAAAACTTTCAGCACACTGAACAGGTCTTTAGAAGAGCTGATTGGTTTTTTGTCTCTCAATTTTTGACTAAAAAAACCCATATTTTAGAGGCATGTAGTGCCATTCAGGCAAATTATTGAATAAATGATTTGCCACTCAGCCAGTGGATATGGGAGAAAGCAGTTATAATATTCCTGAAGGGTGATGAAGTATTTATCTATCACCTGTATTTGGGGCTGTGGAAACCCATCCATTATTTCCTGACACAGCCAAAGCCCAGGAAAATGCAGCCATTCCCTGGCTGGCACAACAGCCACTTGTTAGCACATATAAATATCTGCAAAATAAGTGATATAAAGCAAAAACTTGGAGAAAATCAACTACCGCTGTGTTCCTCCTCCTCTGTCCAGTGAGGGATGTGATTTTATGCAGACACCTTGATATTCCAGAGGGATTTTTGGAGCCAGTGGCTCTGCCTGGAGCTGGCTGATGTGGAATGGTCACTGCCAGGGAATTCCAAAGGGGAGAGTGCTGAGAGGTGCCCAGGGATTTTCTCATGAGGGGGTCACTGAGAAGATCCAAAACTTTTTTCTTTGTTTCAGAGAGAAATGGGGCTTTATTCTCAGGAATGTCTTGCTTGGAGTTGGGGAGAGCTGGGCACATCTGTTTTTTTATCTTTTTTACTGCCCTTTCTTTCTTGCCCCTTTCTTTTTCTTCCCTTTTCTTTCCCTTTCTTTTCCCTTTCTTTCCCTTTCTTCCCCTTTCTTCCCCTTTTCCCCCTTTCCCCTTTCCCCCCTTCCTATTTGTTATTTCTCTTTTTAAAAATATCACCCAATTCCTTCCATCCAATCCTTTATTTCCACTTCCTCAACCCTTCATTTTCCCTTCCCCAATTTTTCCTGCCTCACTTTAGTTCCTGCCTAAAACACCCAAAATGCTTTTTTCCCCCCCCAGTACCCAGAAGCTGTTTTCCCTGAGCCCAGTTTTTGGGACAGGCAGGAACCTCTGGAATTCTCGGAAGTTTCCCTCTTTTTTTCCCCTCAAAACGACTCAAATTGGGAAGGTGCAGCCCTGGAGAGGGGGATGATGCTGGAGGCTGTGCAGGCTGTGCATCCCTTGATGTGGGTGCTTGGAGATATCCTGCTTTTCCAGCTGTTTTCCAGCTGTTTCCCAAATCCCTGCTGCTCCTGGGCTGATTATTAAAGCTCCCTGAGACTCCACGGTGGGATTTGGAGGGATGAGAAGTGTTGGGAGCACAATGGGATGGGGAAGCTGCGCCTTTGAAGTGCAAAGAGGGTGAAATCTTCCCGTGGAAATTCCTGTTAAACCATCAAAGCCAGGCTTAAGTCGAGCTCAAGTGAATGGGGCCTCGTGCCTGCGGGTAAACTTCGCCCTGGCTGCTTATTTTTGGGAAAGAAGCTGTTGAAACTGGAAAACACAATGTTTAGTCGGGATAAAACCAGGGATCCATTACTCAGGTGTACAAATCCGTCCTTTAGCTCCTCAGCAGGGATTTTATTGACCTGGAGAGGGCTGGGGCAGTGGCTGAGCAGTTTTCTCTAATGATTTGTTGAAAATTTTATTCTCCAACTGGGCTTGACTGTGCTTCACAGTGGGGAGGGCACATCCAGCTGGGCTTCCCCATCCCACTTTTACTGGAAGCTTGGCAAATACAAAAATAATTACCAAGCAGGAGAGGGGAGGGAAAGAGAAAAGCCAGAATGTGAATTAGCCTGGGATTTGGGCAGCCTCAGCCTCTCTGGAAGCTCTTGAGGTTTTCAGCCCCTGTGACCTCCCAATTTCTTCCAAGTAAAGGTGTCCAAAACTTCTTTCCCAGTTGTTTTTCAGCAACTCATCCATTCCATCCTTTCTAAGATTAATTTCCCACTCTTTCTGTTAAGAATTTGAGGGAATTATTAATCATAACACCGAGACTCTTCACCAATTAATGGGTTTATTAGCTGTTATTAATCAAATATTGTTTACTGCACTCTTTATAAATGCTGTTTTATATTTTTATCAGTTCTTCACACCCAGCTTGTTGTACCTCCAAACGCTTTTATATTTCATGGAAAACCAAAAGCGATTCACAAGCCAAATAATCAGTGAATTTTTCTAATACATTTTCTTTAAATGTAAAATGCTTAAAGGTGTTAATGGGGATTTAATGAAAATGCAGAATTTTGAGACAGAGTGGATTTTTTTTCCCCTTTGCTCAGTTTCCATGGAGTTGCAGAGCAAACATGAGGAGATTTTAAGCACAACCCAAGGTGTTTTACAGCCTCACCAATTTCAAGGCACAGCATCTTTCCCTGATCCCTTGGGAACGGCACCACCAACATCCCACATTCCCCACTCTGCATCCCACTGGGAAAAACAGACCCCAGGAAAGGACCAAGGAGCTGAGACAGCAGCACCTGCTCTGAGCTCCAACTCCTCAGCTCATTGCATTCCTAAGAATATTTCTAAAGCACTTTCTGCTTTTCCACACCCATGAAATTACCTCAGCATCACCAGCTCTGGCTGCCCTGCCCAGTATCCACCTTTTCTCCAATGGCTCCAGTGCATCCTTGAAATGCCAAAAAACTTTTATTGCTGCAGCAAAAAATGCATCCTGTACCTGCACAGGGAAGATCTTTTCTGGGGACATGCAGAGCCACCTGTGCATATTAAACAGCTTAATAATGGTTATTAAATTGCAGGGGAAAATGAGATTTGGTTGAAAAGAGGCTTTGCCTTCCCCCTCTCCCAGCTTGGCAGGTGAGATGTGGCCCTGGGCACCTCAAGGAGACAGTGCTGAGTGTGTCACAAAGTTCTGGAGCTGCATTTGCTGTGATCACTGATAAATTAATTAAGCTTCTTTTAAAAGTGATGGAAACGGCCTATTTATAGCTGAGAGCGTATTTACCAGCCTCAGAGGGAAACTGCAATTACATTTTCAGTTTTAAAAATGTCATTGTCTGCTCTGACCTTTCTTTGCTCTCTCCTGCCCTTCAAAGCACAGCGAATTCCCGGGAAGTGCCAGGCTGGAAACCCGAGGAGATTTTTGTCAGTTTGGAGGGCAGAGGCTCTGGCAGCTCTGAGACAGCTCTCACAGAGACCTCTGAGAATTCTGCTTTTCCTTCCAAACCCATCCCTGCAGGATTTGGGAAAAGCAGCATCCCACGGTCCAGGCTGGGATGGAGAAGCTGCAGGAATCCTCTGGAGCCAGCCAGGATGGGGAGAAGCTGCAGGGACCACCCAGCCCTGCCCAAAATCCTGTGTGATTCTTCTTCTCCATACAGGGTGAGTTGGGGATTTTTTGGAATTTCTGGCCATGAAAACCTCTCCTGCTGGCGTGGTATGTTGGGTTGATGTGGCCAGAAATGTGGATTCTGTCCCATCTGTTAAACCAGCTGGGGCAGTGACCCTGATCTCCTGGCACATATTATCTGCT
>JAOTQZ010000480.1:23323555-23337432 GCA_026546895.1 Pogonocichla stellata | reverse complement strand
ATCAGCAGCTGGGACACAACTGCAGCAGCACCACCCCAGGAACTGCAGCATCACCACCCAGATCAGCAGCTGGGAACCACCACCCAGATCAGCAGCTGGAACAGAACTCCAGCATCACCACCCCAGGAACTGCAGCATCACCACCCAGATCAGCAACTGGGACAGAACTGCAGCAGCACCACCCAGATCAGCAGCTGAGACAGAACAGCAGCATCACCATGCAGATCAGCAACTGGGACAGAACTGCAGCAGCACCATCCCAGGAACTGCAGCATCACCACCCCAGATCAGCAGCTGGGAACCACCACCCAGATCAGCAGCTGGGAACCACCACCCAGATCAGCAGCTGGGACACAACTGCAGCATCACCAGCCCAGATCAGCAGCTGGAACACAACTGCAGCATCACCGCCCAGATCAGCAACTGGGACACAACTGCAGCAGCACCACCCAGATCAGCAACGGGGAACCACCACCCAGATCAGCAGCTGGGAACCACCCAGATCAGCAGCTGGGACACAACCGCAGCAGCACCACCCAGATCAGCAACTGGGAACCACCCAGATCAGCAACTGGGACACAACTGCAGCATCACCAGCCCAGATCACCAACTGGGACAGAACTGCAGCATTATGGAGTGCAACCCATGGCCAAACACCTCAACTCAGCCATGGCACTGAGTGCCACACCCAGTCTGATTTAAACACATCCAGGATGGCGACTCCGACACCTGGGGAAGGTACCTGGAGCAGAGGCTGGACAGAGTTAAAGGAATAAAATTTATTAATTTTATTAAAAGGCCTTAGAGTTAAATTTATTAAAAGGGCTTCAAAGGATTCACCTTGGGCAGTGCAAGACACCAAGATGGGCCCAAGAAGGAGCCCAAAAATGGGAGCCCCAGATCATGAGTTTTCACACTTTTATCAGTTTTGTTCCATTTCCATCTTGGGGTTCACTGTCCAATCCCAGCTCCAGGTTCTGCAGTCCCACCCTCCCAGATTCTCTCCTCAATTCTCTGTTTGCACTTTTTGGGGCTGGAGCTGCAGCGTGTCCTTGGTCCTGGGGCTGGACAAGGATTGTTGTGTGTGACTGAGCTGGGAGAAGAACTTGTGACACTTTGTGTGGAGTTGAGAGTCACACACTAAATGGAATACAGAACCTAGAAAATATGAAAACTGAAACTTAAGGCATCAAAGCAACGTGCTCGACACCTTGGCTGGAAGGTTTCACCCCCAGCTGCTCCTTGCCCTGTTCCCCCCAACCAGGTGACACCAGAAAACATCACTTTGAACAAAACTCGAGCCCAGGCTGTGAGTGCAGCCTGAAAAGCCCTGCCAGGTCTGTGGGAGCCCAAACTCTTCAGCCCAGGAGATAAGAAACAGCAGCAGCCTCATTTCACCCTCGACAGAGTTCATCATTCCAGTGCAGCATCCCCTCAGCAGGACACAACTGCAGCCAAAAGGAAAAGAATTGTTTCTCCTTGTGCAGGAAAGCTCTGAGAAAAGGCCCCTGGGACTGCTCTGAGCAAGTCCAATTTTCCCAACCATATCTAGGAGGAGTTTTACCATCTGCTTTTAGCACACCATTTATCCAACGCTCAGGCAGCGGCACAGGAATAAAAACCTGCTGCCCCCTCCTGGGGAAAGGTGCCTCTTAAAGAGGATTGGTGTCCCCACTGCTCCAGTCTGCTCTGGAGTTACTGCTTGGAAATTCTCTGTGCGGGAAGCAAAGAAGAACAGGAGCTGAAGTTGTTTTTCCCTCAGTTCTTGCATTTTCCCCCTTTATTTAATAGAGCATAATGGACATGTGTAATTAAATTGAATTAAAGTTAGGTTTTGTGATTTGGGGTAGCAATATAATGGTTTTTGTTGTGTTTTACATGTTTAAGGGTGCTTTTGAAATAATAAATGACTTTATTTTGATAGGTACAAACCCTTTAACAGCAAAACCCAGGCTGCTGGGCAAGAGACAGAAGTGTCACATTTAAATTGATTGGCTGCAAAGATGAAGAGAAAAATGATGAGGAAAGTGAGAGGAGGCAGAGAAGGCATTTAGTCAGAATGTGATGGGTCACACAAAACAATCCAATTCCAGCTCTCAACTTCCAATCAACATTTCCCAGCCCATTTTTCTTAACAGCAAAGTTGAAAATAGGGAATAATTTCAGTAGAAAGATCACAAATCAAAATTTTATTTTAACAGCTTTGTCATTCTTTGTTGAGCTTTCCCTTTGCAAAACTCCTTCTAGGTTGAGGAAGGAAAGAACCAGGGCAGAGAAACTCCAGCACATTTTGATTCTTGAATTAGGAAGGGTTTTTCCCATTCCTGTCACCTCTGGCATTGAAGGGAAAGAGGATATGGAGCAGAAGAACGTGCTGGTTGTGAGAGGTAAGAGGAAATATCCAGTCAAAGTAATTCCAGATGATAGGGTTGGCATTTCCAGAATTTCCTCTTTCCTCCCTTTCCCATAAACAACACGAGCCTGAGCTCAGCATATTAAAAAGTGTCCACTCAGATAATTACCCTTAATTATTAATTCTTTCCCATTATCAGCTTGGGTGGCAATGGTGCAGAAAAAGCCCAACTTTGGGTATTTGCAATCTGCTGCAGCTTGGCACCTTCTGTGTTTACCCAGGACTGAAAAAAAAATGACAAAACAGCTGTTTTTTAAAAATTGTTTATTTTCTCCCAACTTTTCCAGTCACTTCTTTTAATGCACACTCAGGCTTGAGTTGCCCTGGAGTTGCCTGCCCACATGGGCTGATGCAGCTGAATTTTACTGAATTTTTATTTTTATTTGAAGATTTACCAGCCCAGCAACTCAGGAACTTTCTGAAACTCTCAGAAAGGAACTGCAGATTAGTTTTAAACAAATGAGTCTTTGCTGCCTGGTGTAGAACAGCTCAGCAGCAGTGAATTTGCATTGAGATTATCATTAAGGTAATTTAAATTCTTGAGAGCAGATCTTTCCTGCAGATACAGGTGGGAATTGGTGCCTTTTCTTTGCCAGAGGTCTGGTTTTTTTATCCTTTTGGGTTTTTATTTTTTGGAGCTGCTCCTTGCTTGGCTTTGACACCAGAATCAGCTCAGGGTTGGCTGTTTGGGGGTTTTATCCCTTGCAAATCCCTGCAGGACCTGGAGTGTGCTGTGGGAATTGTTGCTCTTAGGTGGAAAGGGAATTTAAGTAAAGGTTTGGGAAGTTCCAGGCTCGGGGAAGAATAAAATATGAACTGGAAAGAGCTGAGAATTTTCTCTGCATGGCTGCAAATTTGAACCTGTCAGTGCTGAGCAGCCTGGTAATTTTTGTGTGGTATCAAAGATGCTCATCCTGCCTTTTTGAAGTCACTTAAACTGATAAACTCTGCTTCTTACTCAGAGCACAAAACTGCCAACATCAATTTTGGACACCAGGGGAAGGAGGGAGTTGGAGTTTTGCTGGGAAAAAAAAATATTCTCTGCTGAAGATCTCTCACATGTCAAGTTCTGGCTTAAAGCAAAGGCTCAGGCCACTTGTGACCCTGTGGAAAATGTCCCTTAAAATGCTCTTTATGCACCAGTGTTTACAAAGTGACTTTGAGAAGGACTCAGAGGAAGCCCTGGGAGTTTGACCACTGAAGGGTTTAGGTCAGAGCCCATCTGGAGCCCAGTGGTTCTGCACGGGTTGAAAAAAAAGGGTTATTTCTATAAGATCCTCAAAAATACTGGAAGTATTTCACATCAAACAAGCTCTAATTGAGAGGGCTTTAAAAAAAAAAGTGCTGTGGTTAATAAATGATTACCAGAAAAATCAAGAGGTTTAAAATTATTCAAAGCAATTTTGCTTGGGAGAGATTTTTCATGTGAATTGATGTTATAAAATAAATGATATTAAATCTGTGGCAGATAAATTGTGCTAACTTAGGGCACAGCATTTTTTTGATTGTTTAAGTACCATAAAAGCATCAGAAGTCTAAATAGGATTATAATTTTCCTGGATCATTCTTGATGTTTGGATAATCTAAGCGAGCCCAGCTCTTTCCAAAGGGAGCAGCACACCCAGGGCACCAAGGGATTTCTGCTTTTCGTGGCTTTTCCAGCTTGTTTTGCTCTCTGAATAATTAAATTTGGCGTTGTGAACAGGTTACTTCTGTGTTTTCTGGCAGCTGGAATCTGTGCTGGTCCCAGAGTGGAACAAGAACTGAAATATCCCTGATGGGAAGGTGCTCAGGAAAGGAAAACTTCTGTTAACACAACTTTGCACTTCTCTGACAGAGGCAGCAAAATCCTGCACTGAAGGGACCTCCAAATCCATGGCAAAAATAAGGAATTTAAGCTTAGTCTCCACATTTTGGAGGTGTTTATTTTCCCCCAAAGCCACGTTAAAAGCAGGAGAGTGATAACACAATGTTCCAGGCAGAATTGCCACAGAACATTTGGAATGCTAATTACTCCAAAACTTATTTATATCCACGTTTAACTTCCAAGGCTTGGTCCTTAACTCTGGAAAAGTAGCTGGGTTTGCTGCTTGGACACATCTGAGTCCATCAGTTGGAATTTCAGCATTTTTTTTAGGATTTAATAAATCAGGATTTCCCCAGATGAAGGAATTTTGCCTGGGAACTTATGGAACTCAGGGACCTGAAGCTGTTCCTTAATTCTCTGTATCCCACCAACTGCAGTGGTGTCCACCTTAGTGAAAGGAAAATGGGGATCAACCAATCCATATTTTTTACTTAATCAGATTTGTCAGTATTAATATTTTTCCCAACAGTTCTAAAAGAGATTTGGCCCAAACAGAACCCAAAATGTTGTTTCACATTTCTAAACCAATCTATCAGATGGGTTTGTCAGTGTCCCAAAGCCCAGGAGAGGCTCTGTGGGATGTAAAGCATCCCACAAATCTCTGGGAAATCAGGAATATCATTGGGGCCAAATAAATGAATCAAACTCGAGCTGGAATGAGACTCCACAGGAGCTGTGAGGGGAGGTGCAGTGCCAGGGAAGAGAACAAACACCATTTCCCAGCTTCAAAGACACTGGAACTAATGTTGCAGGGGTATTAATTACATGGAAAAAAACAACATAAAAGGCTCAAAGTGCGCTTGACAGAATCCCTTTAAAGTAATATAGAGTCAGAGTCTGCTAATGGCTTCTGGCTCCAAGAAGTTTCCATGATTTTCTCTTTATTTAAGTCTTAAACTCCCCAAATTAAATGCAATTGGAAAATCAGTTATCGTGCTTTGCTTTATGCTCTTGCTAACTCAGCGTCGTTCCTGATCTTATTTTCCAGCCTCCAAGTTTTCCCTCTCTGCCATTGCCACAAGGTTTTGTTAGGGCAGAGCTGGGAGAATGATCCCTGTGCTAAAGTGGGGTTGAATTTCAGAATAATCTCCCTTTAAACTGTTTTATCCTCAGCTCACTGATACAGCCTGAAAAAAAAAAAAAGACTTTGCAGAGCAAACTCTGAAAAACATGGAGTGAAAGAAGAGTATCACCATTCCCAAATATTCTTTTTTACATCAGGCTCGAGAGTATTTAAGGCTGTTTCTTGTGTATTCACTCTAATGGGGCTGCTGAGGAGGATGGAGCAGAATAATTAGAGATAAGGCACTTTTCAATTAACTGCTACCTGCTGCTACCCAACAGTGGACATCAATTCCTGGCAGATAATTTTATCCTCGAGAACCTTTGGACATGGTGTGCTTGACCTAAATTTTTAATGACATTATGAAGCCCTAGTTAAATATAAAAATAATGGTTTTGGAGGCCAGCTCTTTATTAAAGTTCCTTGGGCTGTGTTTTTCCTGCATGCAGCTCAGCATGGGAATGTTTCTGTGTCCTGCTTTGGCTACGGAAATTCACTTTAAACTCAGGCATGGCCTGGCTGATGTGACCCATTGGAAGCTGCTTTGGAGAATGGGATGTAACCCAATTTTTGGTGTTTTTGATTAAAAAAATAGCAAGGCTAACACATCCAGAGGGAGGAATTCCGAGGGTGGTGGAGGACAGAGCTGCTTGGAGCAGAATCCTCGGGAAACACCCACAGCCTCTCCAAACCCACATTTCCACCACTGCAAACAAAGGACTCCCACCAGAGGGATGGGAGAGAGGGAAAAATGGAAATGATGGAGAACTGGCCCAAAGTTTTCCATCCCCCCTCCTTTTGCTGAAGGTTTAAGCCTCTTTATGTGAATTTTTTTTTGCCGTGTGAGGTGGAGCAGGCCCCAGGCAAGGCTGAGCTCAGGAGCAGCACTCACCAACCTTGGCAGGAGCACAGAGGTCGAGTTTAACTTTTCCTCCGGGAGAGGCTGAGCGAGGACTGCAGTGCATGAGGAATAACAAGGATTTCCTTTGCCACCTCTTGTGAGGATTTCTGCTTTTCACCCTGTTTCCCCTCGGAGAATATGCTGATTTCTCAGGAAACAGGTTCCCCTCACAGTGCTGATTCCTGGCCACCCCTCGGGGAGGAGCAGCTGGTGGCTGGAGCTTAAATGTGAATTTTATGGGGGGAAAAAAAGACACAAAAAGCAACTGATAATGGGCAAATGTGCTGTTAGATGTTTGTGCTTGATATCCTGAAGCTCTGCCTGCGTGGCTGAGCTCCAGGCAGGGGAATCTCTGCTGGACATTGGCACTTTTGGGCTGTTCCTGCAGGGCCATGGGATGGCTGGGGCTTCTTTAGTCCTGGGAGGATTAGGATTGTGCAGGAATAACTGTAATTCAGTTTTCTCTTTATTTTCAAATAGGACATTTTGTTATCTGCTTCTTTCCCCTTTTATTTACGATGCAAACAGCATTGATTATTGCTTTTGATAAGAACTGAGCTGGTGAACTGCTCTGCTCGGTTCAGCACCCTGGGATAAAGCCCTGCAGGGAGGAAAGCTGGAAAATATTCAAGGATTAGCTCCTCCAAGATCAGGAGCAGTGAATGGCAGGGGTGGCCCGAGATGGGATTTAAGGTCCCTTCCACCCCAACCCCACAATGTTTCTCTGAGCTTGTGGAAGGAGTTATTGCATTTAATCAGCATTTTCTGCATGCAAACAAACACTTAAATGAAGTGGCAGTAAATGCTAAGCCACAGCTTTGTGCTAAAGTGGGTAAATTATTTTTTACCACATTTTAACCTCCAGGAGGTTGTAGGGTTTACATTGCTGAGCACAATAAACCACAAATTCACAATAAACCACAAACTCACAATCTCCAAACTCACAATAAACCACAAACCCACAATAAACCACAAACTCACAATAAACCACAAATTCAAACAACTCCAAACTCACAATAGACCACACCCACATTAAACCACAAACTCTCAATAAACCACAAACTCACAAACTCCAAACCTCACAGTAAACCACAAACTCACAGTAAACCACAACCTTACAATAAACCTCAAATCTCCCATGAACCACAAACTCACAATAAACCACAAACTCACAATAAACCACAAACTCACAGTAAACCACAAACCTCACAATAAGCCAAAAACTCACAATAAACTCCAAACTCACAATAAATCACAAACTCCAAACCTCACAATAAACCACAAACTCACAATAAACCACGAACTTACAATAAACCCCATATCTCCCATGAACCACAAGCTCACAATAAACCACAAACTCCCAGTAAACTCCAAACTCACAATAAACCACAAACTCACAAAAAACCCCACAAAATCACAAACTCTAAACCTCAAAATAAACCACAACCTCACAATAGACCACAACCTCGCAATAAACCACAAACCCACAACAGACCACAACCTTACAATAAACCCCAAGTCTCACATGAGCCACAAACTCACAATAAACCCCAAACTCCCAATAAACCACAAAAATCACAAACCCCAAACCTCTCAATAACCCCCAAATCTCCCGTGAACCACAGGGTGAAGGTTTGGTTCCCAAGCAACGAGAACATCCAGATCTGTGACAGCAAATTAAAACCAACTCTTTGGACAATCCTCTTTATTTCCCAATAAAAAATCCTGGAATTGTGCATTTCCAAGGCTGCTTTGCCAAAGGCCTCCTGGAGCTGCACGTGCTGCTGCTTTGTCTTGCTTTATGGAATTCCATGGAAAGCCAAAGCAGCTGTCAGTCTGTCACTGCAGCTCAGGAAAGGGAACGTGGAGCTGCATTTTGGCAGCATTTGGGAGGAAAAGGGATGGAGCAAAGCTGGGGCACCTGTTCTGCACGGGGAGGGGTGGGATTGGTGTGGCTGTGAAAGAACCCAAAGTGCTGGAGCACTCACAAAGCTGCTCAGGGTGTTTGTGGCTTTGCAAACTTTGCCTGGTTTGGGTTTTTTTTTTTGTTGGGAAGGGAAGCTGTGTTGGGAATATTCCCATGTGCACACCCTGGAAGTGAACAGAGTCGTGGAAATGGAAAAATGGAATCACAGCATGGTTAGGGTTGGGAGGGAAATTAAAAATCACCTCACTCTCTGCCATGGGGACACTTTGCTCTGTCCCAGGTGGATCCAATCCCAATGTCCAGCCTGGCCTTGGGCACTGCCAGGGATCCAGGAGCAGCCACAGCTGCTCTGGGAATCCCATCCCATCTAACTCCTCACAGAGAGGAATTTATTCCATATTAACCTAAATTTCCTTTCAGTTTGAAGCCTTTCTCCCTTGTCCTGTCTCTCCAGTTCCCCTCCATCTTCCTCAGAATTTCCTCCAGATCCTGGAAGGAATCAACCCTCTGAAATTGTGCTGATTAATTTGCATTAACCCAACTTCTCCTGGTGACCCTGCAGAGTGAGCAACAGGTGCTCCTTTAATCCCCAGAGATTCCATTTGCCTTAGAAGGACTCTTAAAAGGATTCAGGATTAATTGTGAGACATTTTTAATGGTTTTTTTTTCCCCTCAGATAAAGATGTGTGTTATTGTTCTGGGTATGTAAATGGGGAGAAAACATCTTTTCTGCAGAGGTAAAAGATTAAATGGTTTGAAAGCAAATACTCCAGATACTCTTTTTTTTTTTTTAATGTGTGGCAGCTCTCTCTGCTTGTGTTTGGAATTTGAGCAGACATTATTCCAATGATTATTCCTCAGTGCCTTGCATGCTCAATGAAGCCTGGGAGAACACAATTTACAGCTTTATCTTCATTTTTATTGCAAATCTTCCCCTGGTTTCAGTCTGATTTCGCTCAGGTGAAGGGAGAAGGAAATTATTGGAAATTTCTGGAAATTATTTGTTACAAACCTGTTACTGCTCATCCTGACACAGAATTTTGCAGAACCACAGCGTCCCTGGGGTGGATTGTTTTCAATTAGGGCTGAATTAATCAATATCAAATTGGGCTTTTTTCAGTTTATGTTCTGATCTTGATCTCCCTGCATGGAAGTTGTGATAAATTGAGAGGTGATTTTGCATCAACAGCAGAATGCCAGGGCACATCCTGACCCCAGATATTCAATGTGGTCCCAACTCTGATTTAGCTTTCTGTTTATTTCCTTCTAAAATGTAGCTCCATCATTAAACATTGAAACTTTTATCTTAAAACTTTATAAATATCTCAAGACGAGCCCTTCAGCTTTTTGCCACCTTTATCAATTTATCTCAGCCGTGCCTTTCCAGGAAATCCAAATTTAATTTTTGATGTTAAAACCCCATTATTTTTCTGCAAACCTATTATGTCCAACTCTTGATTTCTGCTAAAATAAAAATAAAATAAAATTTCTGGTAAAATAAAAATTTTGAGCAACTCTAATTCCTGAATTAGGAGTTTGGGAGGGGAAAAATTCCTGAAATGCAATGTGTGAACACAAGATGGCACTTGGATCCCAAGGACCAACAGCCCGGGACAGCAGCACTTTATTTATATTTATTTTTGAAAAATCAGGAGAAACCATCTGAAAACAAGGGCCCATCTTGTCTGAGTTGAAAGATTTAATATAAAACTACAGAATTTGCGTGAGCTGGGAACTGAAACTGCTTGGAAGGGGAAATGCAGCTCCAGAATATTTTTATAAAGGTAAATTTTAAATCTCTCTACTTGATAATAAACAAGGCAAAACTCTGGGCAGTCAACATGGAAAAAACCCAACATTTCCTGCAAAATGTAGGACAAAAAGGGCAAATATTCACTTCTGCCCACTTGAAGTGGCAGGATTTGAATAATAAAGTAATAATTCGATCTCAAACAAAAATGTAACTACCAATGAAAGAGGAAAAATGAATGGTGGTGCTTTGAGTTATGCCATGCTCACCCATTACAGTAAAAAAGACAGGAAATGATGGGAAATGGGGAAAAAAAAAAAAAAAGAAAGTAAATTCCAGTTCCAAAAGTGCTGTGCAATTGTTGTTCCTCAGTGATGGGATCCAGCTGGAAATTTGATTGGGCTGTAACTTCCCAACAACTATGAAAAGAGTTCTGCATTTTTATTAACCCTTGGAAATGATGGAAGGATTTACTGGTGAGTTATGGGAGAGGGGGAAACATGGCAAAGATCCTTAAAGCTCTCAACATAGGGGGAAATAATGATTATTCTTATCTTAATATGGGGAAAATAATGATTATCCTTATACTAATAGGGGAAAGTAATGATTATCCTTATCATAATAGGGGAAAACAATGAATATCCTTATACTAATATGGGAAAATAATGAATATCCTTATACTAATAGGGGAAAATAATGATTATTCTTATCCTAATAGGGGAAAATAATGATTATCCTCATCCTAATTAATGTCCTGGACCTGCAGGAGCCTGCTCTGGGACAAAAGAAATCCCTGGAGGTGGGTCAGATTTATCCACTCCTTTCTCCTGGGCAGATCCCAAACATTCATCCATTAAATTTTTAGTTTGACACCAGTTTTAAGCAGGAATTGATCTGTTTGCATAAATCTGGAATATCCTTAAAAATGGGAGTGGTTTTGTGAACCTGAGTGCAGTTTCTATCCAGGGAGAGCCCCTGACCTTCCCCCAAACAGCTCAGAGATATCAGTCTCTCCAGCAAGCAGGATAATCCTGTAATCAAATAAAAAGAGAGAGAGAGAAAAAAAAAAAAATCTTCCCGAAATGTTTCTCATGCACGAAACCACCTTGAACCTGTCGGGAGAAATAATTCCAAAACGATGCAGCCACCCCCGGCCCTGGCTGAGGAGTAAAACCCCACTGGATTTTCCAGCCTGGGTTTGGATTCCTGAAATCCAAAATGTTGTTCCTGCAGCTGCCAGAAGTGCCAGAACACGTCAGGGTGGTGCGACCACCCTTCACCCACACAGCCCACCTGCTCCTGCCTCCCAGACCCCTCCAGATGGGATGGCTGCCCCAAAAGGTTTGGAAACAGGAGCCTTGGAACGAAAATAGATGGGACTTCAGTGTCTTCATGTAGAAAAGTTGAATTTTTATTGCACAGCTCATGTTTTTACAGGAATATTAGAAGCTACTGTGTTAAATTTAATTGGTTAATAATACACTGAAACTTAGTTGATTGGTTGGTAAATGGCTTTGTGTGCCTGTTTATCAAACCCCTCTATTTCTGGATAGTTTACATATTTATTAATTTTCATGGGATGGATTTTTTTGTTTTTGCATGTGCAACCTATTTTTTTTTTTTCTTTACAAGAACAGATTGTTATGCAAATTGATTTTTGTACTTAAAATTCTTTCTCATGAGAACTTAACAGGCTCACTGCTGGCTTCACTCAGCTGATGTAACAGGCCTAAGCTACAATTTTATAAGGTTTTTCTTTTATAAGGTTTTTATTTACATGTAACAGAGCCTCACAGGGAAAAGAGAGATTTCTGAAGTATCCAGTTCTCCCAAATTTACAGGCAAATTTTAAATCTCACTGTTGTAAATATTCAATCCCAAAGTATTCAATTCTTCTCCCAAATTTACAGGCAAATTTTAATTCTCACTTTTGTGCTGTTGTAGATATTCAATCCCAAACTATTCAATTCTTCCCCCAAATTTACAGGCCAATTTTAAATCTCACTTTTGTGTTGCTGTAAATATTCCATCCCCAGGAGATGGACAGAGATGACAACAGGAATCCACTCCCAGGTTAGCAAAAGTAGGGTTTGTTTTCAAGGGAAGAGATTTAGGGAAGTTATCAGTGTGGGATTTTCCTATCAGCAATGATAAGCCAAGATTGTTTTTCTCACTGTTTGAAAAATAAGTATTATTCCAGAGGTGAAGAAATAAAAATGTTAACAGCTCCAGCTCTCCAGCAGGTTTGATTTTATGCTTCCTTGCAGGAATTTCACCAGATTTATTCCAATCTCCCAGAAAAAAAAGGGGGAAAAGGAAGAAAAAAGGGGAAAAGGGAAAATAAGGGGAAAAAAGAAGAAAAATTGAAATAAAAAGGGGGAGGAGAGAAGGGGAATGGAGGGAAAGTAAAGAGGAAAGAAGGGAAGTAAAAAAAGGGAAAAAAGGGAAAGAAAAAAGTGGGAGAAAGGGAGAAAAAGGGGAAAGGGGGGAAAAAGAGGAAAAAAGGATAAAAAAAAGGGAAAAGGAATACTCTGTACTACTAAAGCTCTTCCTGTCAGGTAAAAATCCAATGTGAAATTATGATTATATGTAATTATATTATGCAATATACTCTATATATGTATCCTTATATATATATCTCATGTAATCTATTATTATATTATGCAATGTATTCCATATATTTGTATCAATTTATATTATATAATACATTTTATATATATATATATATATATAATTTTACTCAATCATCAGCACCCCCACAAAAATTCAAATCCCAGGCCTATTAATTCATTCCCAAAATTGTTATAAATCTCAGCACCCATTTTATAATTCCAGGATGGCAAAATTAAAATGAATGAGAAATAAAAAATAGGCAAAGAATTGGGAATATTGTTTTTCCTGGAGGTAGAAAGTGGACCATAAATCCCATTAATTCTGCATTAAATCCTACCTTGATAGTCAGTGTAAGACCTAAACATTCATTTACAGTGATAAAATTTAGGGAATTGAGTAAGAAAATTCCCTTCCTGCCTTGCCTTGCCTTGCCTTGCCTTTTTTTAAAAAAGTCCCATTTTTTAATGAGCCCTTGAATTGAAACCCAAACAATTTGGCCTTAATAAAAATGATATTTTGAAAGAGAATGACTCAAAACAATAAAATAAAGACTCACGGAATAACTTTTTATAGAATATGGAAATTTTTAAAGTCTTAGAATGACTGAAGGAAAAGAAATACAAATCCTGGAGGAATCGGGGAGATATTTTTAAATAGTTTTTCTTGTTCCCTCCATTCCCAGAGGAAAATTGAATCCTGTTCTCATCTGCACCTTCCAAGGAAATCCCATCCCAGGCTGGGAAGTGGGAACAAACACCAAATGCACCTGTGCTTGTGTGACACATGGATAAGGATGATAAATCACCGTTTGATTTTTCTTTGGGACAGCTGGAGCAGCAGGGAGGACACATCCTCTGTTTGGGGGTGATTTCCATAGAGAGAGGGAGCTCTGCTGCTTGATTAAACACAACGTTTGTATGGATTATTCTCAGCTCTGAGATGTTTCCAGATTGTGATATTATTTCTATCAATTTTCCTCTTTTTTTTTTGGTTTTAAATTCCTTTGGGATTTGTACAAACTGCAGCTGCTGACACAGGGAAAGGCAAACCCAGCAGCTGCCATCATTTCCCTCTCCAGATTTTTATCCTCTTCTCCTCACCAGCTTTATGCTCATTGGGATGTGTCATTATTATATGGAATCATGGAATAATTTGGGTTGGAAAAAATCCCAGTTCCATGGGCAGGAACCTTCCACTATCCCAGGTTGCTCCAAGCCCTTCCAACCTAACCTTGGACACTTCAATGATAATATTTCATTATTATACGTCCTGGTTTGAAGGACAGGTGTCTGCCAATAAAGGCAGGAGCTTCTCTTTGAAATGGAGAATGTAAACCCCCTCCC
>JAOTQZ010000480.1:23312587-23322682 GCA_026546895.1 Pogonocichla stellata | reverse complement strand
AATATGTGCCAGGAGATCAGGGTCACTGCCCCAGCTGGTTTAACAGATGGGACAGAATCCACATTTCTGGCCACATCCTGTATTGCAACCCAAGACATTATATTACCCCAAATAACACAAATTCTTGCCCAAACTGAGCTCCCAGATCATCTCCCTGTGTGTTTCCGTGGAGCTGCAGCTGGTGGTTGGGAAAGTTGGGATCCAGGTGGGATTTCTGCAGGAATTCCCTGGAGCTGGGCAGGTTGTGCCCCACTGGACCCTTCAGAGGGGAATGATGGAGAGCCTGGGATTGTGCTGGGTTATTTCTGTCCCTATTCAGAATTCCTTTTGTTGGAGGCAGGCAAGGCTCCTGCTGGAGACAATGGGAATTTCTGGCAGCAGGGAATGCTAAGCAGGGCCCTCCCTGGGTAAACTGCAGCTCTTTTATTCCAGCCCCGAGCTGGATGCCACCGATATTATCAGGAATATAAAGGGCTGTGCTTTCAATGACAGGCTGGATTTAAAAAAAAACAAATTTAGCTGGAATATCAGCTCTTTTCCCTGGCCACAGGTACCCCTGGCAGATTGGGAGTCCCATCCCTTCTCCCCAGGCTTGCTGAAGTCGTTCCTGGGAGCAGCCTCGTGCAGATTTGCTGCCAAACTTTTCCAGTCCAACCCTTGATGATCCAAGCCCGGTCAGGAGCCCTCTTCCCATGAAATATTTGCTGCTCCAGATGGCAAAGCCTGAGCCTGAGCCAACAGCAGGGTAAAAATACATTTATTTCCATGCCCAGCCCTCAGCCAGCCCAGCTCCCTCCATTTGTCATGGACAAGAGGTTTCCTCCACAATGCTCCAAATTGATGAAGGGAGCACATGGATAAAAATGTCCTGGTTTATTCCAGTGTTCCCAATCAGGCAGCACAATCCATGCTGGGGTTCAGGGAATGGGGACCCAGCTGGGGCTGGGCTCTCAGTTTGTTTTATCTCCTGCTCTCCATCCTCAGATGCTGTGATAATTCAGTACCTGTTACAACTTTCCTTCCTCTCGCTGAAAAAATTCCAGATTTGGATTTGTTTATCATCCCCTTTCAAGTCTGATTTAGAAAATTATCGTTCTCTCTGTGCTGCTGCCTCCTTCCCAGGAAAATGAAGGAGTCTGAGGGTGTGGGGACCTTCCCTAGTCAGGATTTCAAAATGAATCCCAGTTTTGATCCCAAACAGGCTGGGATTTCCTCTGGAGACAGCAGGATCCGAGCTGGAATGGCACGGAGGGAGCAGCATCCCAATCTCTGGGGAGCCCAAAGGAACAGTTAGAGCTGGAAACTGATTTTTAACAGAGTGAACACACTGATGAGGAAGCATTTCTGCATAATTAGGAGAACACCAGCAAATTTTCTTCCTGACACCACGTTTTCCATCAGTCCAGTTGCTGGGATGAGCAGGGGCTTTTTCTGCTTAGCAAATGCCTTCAGCCTTCTGTGGAATAAACATTCCCCGTGTGAGAGGAGGGAAAATGGATTCTCCTCACAGAGAGGAATTTTGCAGGACTTTTCTTGTGCTTCCTCCATCATCCCTCCTGCTGGAATTATGGATGAGGGGTTCATTCTGGTAACAGGAAAACACAGCCCTGGAATCAGTCCAGGCTTCTCTTTCTAACTTTGCCATTCTACCCCCTAATCTGCAATGTCAATAAAAAGAATATTTCACTTCACATGGGTGGATTGCAGGGGTGTCCCTTAAAAACACCAAATCCAGGTGGCAGAGGGGTGTTGTGCCAGGATATGTGATGTTGCAATTCAAATGGGGTCAGACAAGGGAAATTACAAGGATCAGTCCCAGAGGGGTTTGGCTTGGGAGGGACCTCCAAGCTCATCCAGCTCCATGGGCAGGGACACCCTCCACTACCCCAGGTTCCTCCAATCCATCCAACCTGGCCTTGGACACTTCCAGGGATGTTGAAATCCTTGAATCAACCTGAATCTGGAGGGTGTTGTGGATGGAATTCCTCCTTCAATGGTTCTCTTCAGATTCTCGTTGCAGTTTGGGTTTATTTTTGCTGACTGTGACATTTTCTTTGGCTCATGATGAGCCTGGGAAGCTTCAAAGCTCCCAGCCTCAAATTTTAGGTCATTCTCAATATCTTGTAAAGCCTTTTAAAATTTTTTAATTTTTCTCACCCTCCCTGCCCAGACAAAAATTGAATTTCCCAACACGCCCTCCCATGGCGATGCACTCACAATTCCCCTGTGCTGCTTTGTCAAAACCCCTTTCATTTCCAGGAGTAAAACACCTCATAACCATGGTTATCAAAATATTCTCCAGGTTTGGTTGTTGGTTTTTTTTTTCCCCCTAAAAATCTTATTTCTGTCTGTCCCTTTTTAATGAAAAGTAGCAAGCAGCTGTTGGAATGTAATAACATCCCAAACCACTGCTTTCATGCATCAGTGTGTGCAGGCATGGGGAGAGTTTAATGGAATAAAAAATATTCCTAGGAAATGGACTCTCAGGCTTCAGTTATGAGAAAATGTAAAATTGCATCCACGTTTTAACAAGAAAAAAAATTCTTCTATTCTTATCTTTGTGATGGTTGTTCATAATGCCATGGGGAGCTGTATTTTATTTTGCTCCAAGAAGTAATTTGGGTCAGGAGCCATCCATGTGCTCAGATAAATCAAAATAATAATAAGATTTCTTATTATGTTGGTTTCTACAAGGGCAGGTTCATGCTTTCTCCAATATTTCTACGTTTTATGGGATGGTTTGGGTTGGAAGGGACCTTAAAGCTCATCCAGTTCCACCCCTTCCACTATCCCAGAATGCTCCAAACCCCATCCAGCCTGGCTTGGACCCTTCCAGGGATCCAGGGGCAGCCACAGCTTCTCTGGGAATTCCATCCCAGACAGGGAGGAATTCCTTCCCAAGATCCAATTTAAATCTGGTTTTGAAAACCTCCCATTGAAAAAAATTTCTCTTCCTTGAAGCTGCCATAATTTTCTTTGGAAGTGTGGCTCTTGCAAAGAAGAAAAAAAAAAAAAAAAAAAAAAAAAAAAAAAGCACAAATTCTCTGATTAACCTCACCGTGCTCACCCCCCTGCATATTCAATGAATGATTTTCCTGAGATTGGTTTAAATTCATCATCAGAAATGAGGATATTTCCCTGAAACAGGAAAACAACTCAGATTTCTGGGGAAGTTTGAGCCCCATTAATTTGCTCTGTGTTCCCCAGGTGCTGAGGAAGCCCCTGAGTGGTGGCACTTCACACCCCAGGAATAAGAGCAAAATTCCCACATAAATCCAGGGAAATTGTGCTGCTCTCCTGTAAAGGGAAGCAGAATTTGTCCTCCAATTAGCTGGAATTAATCTATTTCTAATGTCCCCGGGCTGATTTAGCCAATAAATGCAACTCCTTGGTGATCACTCACCATTAATGCAACAAAACTGGGATTTAATGCAAGGCAAGGAAGGCTCTGCATTTCCAGCTGCCTGCAATAGTGGCCTGATTAAAGAAAAGCCTCATTAGTGCCTTTGGAGATGAGGTGGAGCTTGAGGTAAATGCAATAAGAGTTTTTTTGTTCTTCTGCTGGTGTTTTAGAGTTAAAAAGTGGCAGAGATGTGAAAAGTGAAGGGATTATTTCACTTAGACAAATACCAGCTTTGGCCTGATCCAGGAGGGTAAGTCGTGATAATTTCCCAGCACTTTTGGAATGTTCCATGATAAACTCAGTTAATTTGTGTATTTTATTAGCACTTCTCAAAGTTGTGTTGCTGTAGGAGTTCAGTGCTGATTTAAGCAGCTTGTTTATTTAAGTTTTATTTAAATGTGCCATTTGGAAATGTTGTGGTTCTACAATCCTGCCTTACCCCATGTGAAACACAACATGAATCCTTCCATCCCAAACCTGGTGCCTTATAAACAGGAATTCTGCTCTGAGCAATGACCTTTGTGGTAAGGCCACAAAATTGGGGTTTTACTTTGGACCTAACTTAAGAAGGAATCTGAAATATTTTTATAAAAAAACCATACAAAGCTCGCTGATTTTTCACGAGTGAGGATTTCCTTGGAACCACAAATTGTGATTGACTACATTTAATCATCTGTAAGGTGCTTTCCTAAATCAAAATACGATTGTAAGCAGATTTTGGTGTGTTAATTTTCAGTTTGGAGCTCAGTTATTGACCTGAAACAGAGCATCCAATGTGGGAAACCAAGCAGGAAATGTCCCTTTGATTTCCTGGTTACTGGCACTACTCTGCATAATTACCATGGAAAATGGGGGTTTTTCATTATTTTTGTCATAAAGAAAATGACCCAAAATTTTAATAATAATCACAAGGCTCAATTAAGCTAAAAAATGGGGGTATTGCCCTCCCAATGCACATTTTAAGTTTATTCAGGGTTCTGACTCATCTGCTGCATCAGCTGCTTAATATTTTGTTTTTTTCAAGTACAATCCTTCCATATTTTCCCTCACATCTGACCTTTTACGTTTTATTGCAATTTAATAACACCTGGAGTGTTGCAGTAGAATCTTTAATAAGGGGATGGTAGAAATTCTTCTCCTCTCCTCTTTCTCACTCTGTTTCATTTCCTTAATATTATAAAGGGAAATTCTTAAAAACTATTGTAATTAATTATTGAGTTAGTAACGAGCTGTTTCATTTAGGGCTTGAGGAGATGGGGTGGTTGGGATGGACTCTGCAAGCTCAAAATAATTTGCAGGAGTTGTGTGTAATTTCTGGAGGGATTCATGGCCCATCCAAAATATCCCAAGCATTCAGTGATGTTTTCCTTTAGGATGCTGTGGGTCTTTAAAAGATTAATGAAAGAAAAGTACACTGGATATTTTCTGGGAAACAGAAGAGTCTCCCTGGAAGCATTTGGAAAACTTTGGGTTGTTCTTGGTGGTGATTTTGAGTCTCAGTTTTTGGTAAAAAGGATAGAAAAGGTGTGGAAATGTTGGATTCTTTGCTGGGCAGAGAGAATGGAGTGGGAGGAGAGCAGCCAAGTGCCTTGGGGAGGGTTCAAAGGTGTTGGTCCCATTTTTCCCCTTGTCCCAGTAAATCCTTGCTCAGGAACAAACTCAGTTGCAAACAGTTAAGGCCAGGATGGGGAATTGCCTGGATAATCCCAATTAATATCTGAAACAAGCACTGTAGGATTTCACAGGTTACAAATTCAAATAAATTATTCTCCTTATCCCTAAAGGAGAGCCCAGCTCTGTGGGATATTCACTCCCAAGACACCTCAGGACAAAAAACCCCGATATTACTGTCAACCAGCATTATTTACACTCACTCGCATGAAATCTGTGGCTTTCTGGGGTAATTTTTGAGGGAGAAAAAAGTCAAGCTGGAGACAATTGCAGCAAAACACTTTGCTGACGTGTCCCCAGCCAGCAAGAGGCTCTCCAGGTGAGGCATAATGAGATATCTGAATCTTTTGGAATTAATAAATGCTGCTGGAGCAGCTCTCTGTGAGGACAGAGATGGCTCTCCAGATATCCAGGAGGGAAGATTGATGGGCTATGCAGATGCTCGTGCCATTAAAAAGACCTTCAGAAAGAAACAAGCAGGATTGCTCAAAGTTGTTGCTTTAAATTAATGCCTGACTTTGAAAACAAATTGATGCCCCCCTGAGATAATTGGAAAAGTTAGAAAACAATCAGGGAAGAACAAATTGAGACTTTGGGATGGACAAAAAACCCCTGATAAAGGAAGTCTCTAAATTCTGCTTCCAGAGCATAAAATACATTTTCCTACCTGAGGGTGGGGTTTTTTTCCATTTCCTTAATTTATTTTTTTCTCCTTCAGAGGACAAGTTTTGCCTTTGGCATGGGTGGGACAGAAAGGAAGGTTCTGGAGGAGGGGCAGGACCTTTCCCAGGTACCCACAGCTGGAATTTTGTGTTATAAACACGTGGTCTAAGGGCAGGGAAGTTGGGAATGTTGTGGCTCAAGCCTGACGGTATTGTCTCTTCAGGTTGTATAATTATTGATTAATGACTGATATTCTCCTGTTCATAAAGCTGAATTTTCCCATTTAACTGTTAAATATTGTAGCTGAGAGTGCACTGTTGAGATAGACTCTAGTCTAATCTAATATCAAAATGATATAAAAAAAATCCCAAACCCAACCCTGCTCCACAGCCTTGTAATTTTGCAATATTTTGATAAATCCCTCTCTGTCACTGACAGCTGGGGTATGATTAGCTTAATCCTGATATTTTATGACAATAAAATTCCCATTTAATTTTTCTGTGTCAATACAAGCTCTCATCACCACCAAAATTTGCCTCTGGGCAAATCCTTTCATGCAATAAATAAACTCACGGGGAGAACTCGTGAGCTGTTTTATCATGACTGCCAATAATCATCATGGAATCAAATATTTACCTGCCAGGGTGGCATTTAAATAAATGCAGCACTCCTGAAATGTCAGTTTATTCCAGCAGGAAGGGAAGGATTATAAACTTTGCACAGGAATTGTGATTTTTTTCCCCCCCCCCCACTTCTTGAATTCCCATTTTTGTCACTTTTGTGGGATGACAAATTTGGGGTGTTCCCAGTATCCCACAGGCTCTTCCTTTCCTGACTCCAAGTTTAACATTTCCCAGGTTTTATTTCTTTGCCAAAGGAGATGTTTGTCTCAGCTCAGGCTGAGATTTGAGAGCATCAGCACTTTTCTTAAAAGTCTCAGGGTTACCTGAGGCAGGGCCTGATGGAAAGGGAATATCTTCATTTACACCCTACAAAACCACCAAATTTCATTTCTGTACTGATTTAAACCCTCCCAAAAAAAGGCGGGAGCACACACTTCAACCTGGCCTTCAGCACTTGGAAAGCCCTGGCGTGGTTTTTATGGATTTAAAATCGGGAAAAACCAATTTTCCAGGCTGAGAGTGCCCTTGGAAGGGGGAGCTGGGGGCGTGCTGGAGGCATCAATGCAGCTTAAACTCGGGATGCTTCAGGTACCAGCCTCAAAAACGTGTCGGGGGCTGCTGGGGAGAGGTGCTGAGTGATCCCCACAAAAGCACCATGAGCTGCTTGTGTGCTCATTTCTAAAAGCATCCCTTGCCTCCACCCCACCACCCTGGGGGAGCAGGTTAATTTCCTGTTTAATTCCAGCCCTTGCAAACGCCTGGAGGTCGTTCTGAATTACGGAGAGGAGGAAAAGGGGATGGTTTCTGCTCCGTGCCGGGCGTGGGTTTCAGTGGATTAAATTCACAGCCCGGCAGGGCAGGAGCTGGGGCTTGTCTGGCTCTGAGAGCTGGGGAAGGGTTTGTGTCTCTCTGCTGAGCCATCTCCATGGAACAGCTCCTGGGGAGGACTCCTGCTTCCCTGGGAGGAATTCAAACACAAAATTGAGGCTCCAAGTTCCACCTCTGGCCTTGTACGGGTGATATGTTCAGGAGTTTGCTGCTTTTCTGTAGCCAGTATTAATATTAATGCTTATATTCTAATTATAACCCCAATTTCTGAACCTACCAACTTCAGAAATACAATACATTGAATTATACTATATGCATTATATTATACTATATGCATTATGTTATAATATATGCATTATATTATACTATATGCATTATATTATATACAATAATATTTATACACACATATTATACACAATAATTCCACTGTCTTTCGATGCAATTAGGGTAATTGTAGTTTTCACATGTCTGACTTTGTGTCAAGACATTGAAACTGAAAATTTGTCTCTCTTCAAGGTTCTTTTTCCTTCTGCAAACTTTTTTTTTTTTTTTTTTTTTTTTTTTTGCATTTGATGTAAGGAGAATGAAATCAGGGTAGGAATTCTCACATTCTCATGTGGGAATGAAAACATGAACTAAAACCTGGATAAATAGAGCTTAGAAATCCCCATGAAGCTGCTGTGTGAATACATATTTCAATTGCTTAAAAAGTTCTGGCTTTCCGTTTTTCTGAAAGAAAATATAATTTTAAAACATCTGAAATGCAGTATTAGAGTCTTCTTAGCTCTCTGAGAATGCAGCAGCACAAAACTCCTTTTTTTTCCTTCCAGCATTCCTCTGTTATGAAATGTTAGGATGAGCTCAGTGACAAAATAAGAGGGAACTGCTCTTGCAAAAAAAAAAAATCAGCTAGAAATATTTTCATCAGCCAGGAAGGGAAAATAAATGACAGAATCCTGATGCCTCCATTAGGCAAAAATCTGATTTTTGTCACTGCCAGCACAGGTTTGTGACTCTCTTAAACACCTTGGTCAGTGAATCTTTCTGGAGCCAAGAAAAGTTTTTTCTTCCACATTTTATTGTGGCAGCCTGGTGCTCCTGAGGAAATTAGAGATTTTGTGAGGAAATGCAGGAGCAAAAATCCTCTGCAAAGAGAAGTGGCTGCTGTGACACCACTTGTGGAGACATGAGAGAGCCACAAGCATTTTTCAAATTGAAAAAATTCGTATGTGGCAGCCAGGGGAAAGCTGGGACATCCAACTTCTCTGGAAGAATCCTCAATAGCACAAGACATGATCTTCCTTGGGCCTTGCCAGGGCTGGAAACAGCATTTCCTGACCCATGGCGTGCCCAAAGTGACAATTTCATTGTGTGCTCTGGATTAATGAGTCCTCTCAGCTCGTTTAAATAAACAGATGCTGTCTGCTAGGATGGCTAAGAGCATTTGTTGGTGGTAAATGATTTAAAATCCATCCTTCATGCACTAGTTCCTTGGAATGTGCTGGTGGGCTGGAAATGTTCCTGGCAATAAGGGCAGCAAGAGGAGCAGCTCGAAGGGAAGGGGGAAGAAGGGAAATATAATTGGTGTTTAATGATTTATTAATGGTTTGTAGAATAGCTGAACAAGGTTGTTAGGCTTGTATCAACAGTTGGAGGCAGTTGAAGGAGCCAGGGCTGAGGATTTGGATTAATGCTGGGAGCTCCTGCCTTGGAGCTGCTTCCAGGATCCCAGGGGAGCAGAAACCCCTCCAGAAGTGTTTCACGGTGTGGAGGGTCCTGCAGTCTCTGGGATCACAGAACTGTGGAATTCCAGGCTGGAAAATCCTCTGGGACTGAGTCCAACCACTAACCCAGCTCTGGCATCTTCCCCACTAAATCCTGTCCCCATCTTTTACACCCCTCCAGGAATGGGGACTCCACCTCTTCCCAGGCAGATTTTTCCAATAAAAAACTCGTGTTCCATGAAAACACAAAATTATTTCACAGAAGCTCCTGCAGATGATCAATGTGTCTTCATTAAGGGAAGAACAGCTCAGGCAGCTGCCTGCATGCTGGGGATTGGCTTCCTAAAATAGAAATCCCACTTTTCCTGTTGTTGCTCCTTTGGATAATTCCACAGCGCTGGAAATTCCTGCCAGGCCGACTAAACAGTCAGAAAAGTAACTTGGAGTGGATTAACCATCTCAGTGGTGTCCCACTCCCCCTGGAAATGTGCCCTGCCACGTTTGTTTCTGGAGGATGGAATGACTTTGGTTTTTTCAGGTGCTTTGCAGAGCACCAGGTGATGAGAGCCCCAGAATAAAACGTGAGCATGAGGGTGTGTGGGGTGCTCAATGAGGTGAAATTTCCACCTTACATGAGGTGGTTCTTGCAGAGCCTGAGTCACTGGGTGATGTCTGGCCCATCTCACGGGGCTCTGAAACATCCAGGATTCTCTGTCCAGTGGCTTCCAGCTGATTATCCCAACTCTCTTTGCCTCCTGGTCAAGCTGCCCTTTAATGATTTCTCCACTGACAGAGTGAGGACTATTTCCATAAAATCCAGATGGTTTGGGTTGATAGAGACCTTTAAAACTCATCTAATTCTACCCCTTCCACTATCCCAGGTTGCTCCAGCCTGGCCTTGGACATTTGCAGGGATCCAGGGGCAGCCACAGCTTCTCTGGAGACCCTGTGCCAGAGCCTGCCCTCCCTCATAGGGAACAATTCCTTCCCAATGTTTAATCTAAATCTCTCACCAAATGGTCACTATTTAATTTTAATTTACTGGCAGGGATAAGCTTGGTATGTGGTGTTCAACCTGCTGAGTGCAGGATTTTTATTGTATTTACCATTATATGTACCATTATATTTACCATTATATTTACCATTATATTTACCTATTTCTTATTATATTTCTTATTATATT
>JAOTQZ010000480.1:23296735-23312487 GCA_026546895.1 Pogonocichla stellata | reverse complement strand
TTATTATATTTCTTATTATATTTCTTATTATATTTCTTATTATATTTCTTATTATATTTCTTATTATATTTCTTATTCTCACACCTTTTTGCCTAATAGCCAATGCAATCAGTGTAAACCAAATTAATCAGACAGAAAGAGGCCAGAGACAGAAGGGCTGTGAAGAGAGTGGATGAACCACCCAAGTGTTGGGAGTGGCTCTGGACTCTGTGTGTTGAAGGTGCTTGAACAAAACTCGGATTCCAGGGAAAACGTGGTTTTCCTGAGTTTGGTGACTGCAGTGAAGAGCAGCCCCATCCCCAATTCCCACCCCAATAACCTGTGCAGGGTCAGGAGCTGGATTCGGCGATCCACGTGGATCAAATTCAAAATATTCTATGATTTGATCCATGTGGATCAAATTCAGGATATTCTGTAATTTTCGGTGGTTTTCCTGAGTTTGGTGACTGCAGTGAAGAGCAGCCCCATCCCAATTCCCAATTCTCACTCCCACCCCAGCAACCTGGGCAGGGTCAGGAGATGAATTTGGCAATCCACGTGGATCAAATTCAGGATATTCTGTAATTTGATCAAATTCAGGATATTCTGTAATTTTCCAGTGCTTTTCCCGAGTTGGGTGACTGCAGTGAAGAGCAGCCCCATCCCCAATTCCCAATCCCACCCCAATAACCTGTGCAGGGTCAGGAGCTGGATTCGGCGATCCACGTGGGTCAAATTCAGGATATTCTGTAATTTGATCAAATTCAGGATATTCTGTAATTTGATCCATGTGGATCAAATTCAGGATATTCTGTAATTTGATCCATGTGGATCAAATTCAGGATATTCTGTAATTTTATCCAGGTGGATCAAATCCAGGACATTCTGTAATTCCAGCAGCCCTTTCTGGGCAGTTCCCTGGTTCATGCTGACTTTGTTCTCCCCTCAGCACGTGCCAGAGCTGCAGATGAACCCAGATCTCTTGGGATTTTGATGCTGACACCACCTGGAGCACGCCAAGGGAGATGAACTCAGGCAGCAGGGACACGATTTGGCTGGGACTAAAGGGTGGGATTATCCCGGGATCACTCTCCCTGTGTCACTTCCCTGGATTTGGGCTGCACACTCTCCATCCTGAAAGGAAGGTTGACTTCAACGTTTTATTGTTGTCATAAATTTTAGCAACTAAGAGCTGGGTGAGTCAGCAGCTGCTGTTGGGGAGGGACAGAAAAACCCTCTGAGAGAATTCCCTTTTAACACTGAGTTGGATCATGGGTTTTTTAAAAATAGATTTGAATTAATTCTGGTCGTTTTTCCGTATGGAATAAATCTAAAGCCTAAAGCACGAGACAATTTTTGTTTTTTTTTTTTTTTTGGCAAAACTCTTGATCTGGAAAATGTGTGGGCAGAGTGGGTATTGTTCTGTTGGATGCAAATCCAGCTGCTTGCACTGAGGAATTCTCCACTGATGCAAGTGGACAGTGGATATATCCCAAGGAGCAAGATCCTACAGCAGAATTCAGGGAACACACCTTGGTGGGTGGTTTTTAGGAACTCCTTGATGCTGCAGATGTTCCAGTGGGATAAATCCACAGAATTTGGCTGAAGGAATAAGCAGGAATCTGCTTCAAACCTCCCTGACTAAATGAACATTGAAGGTAAAAGAATCCCATTGATTATCAGGGATGAGGGAAAATTGGGTTTTTAAACGTCTCCAGTGTGACTGGGACAGATTGGCATTGGATAATTCCTATTAAACATAAAAATGGGGAGGATAAATAAGAAATCTCTTTAGACCAGTTACCCAGGTTCCATTTTTGGCCCGTTATAAATTCCAGATGACTCCTAAATACAGTTTATAGAACTGTAACAGATGAGTAAGGCTGGATTAAAAAAAAAACCACAACACATTTCTGCACCTTCTCTGGGCTCATTTGGGTGTATTTCCATTTAAAAAATAGATGTGCCCTGAGGAGAGGCTGCCTGGATGTGTTGCTGTGGTTATCATGGAACGTGTCTGACAAAAATATTCCTGTATTTCTGCCTAATTGCTGGAGCTAACTTTTGATGGGAGCCTGAACTTGAGCTGCCATGAAATATCCATAGAAAATACCTCAGAGGGCAAAAACCCTAAGCACCATTTTTAGAATTTTGACTTTTTTTCTCTTTTTTTTTTTTTTCTGTGAGGAATCAACAATTTCTGAGGTTTTTTCATTTTTATAATTTGATTTTTTGAAATTGATGAAAGCCATGCTCTATCCAGCTCCAATATCATCAAGGCTGTAAAATACAATTATTTTTGAAGCAAACTCATTTTTTTTTTTTGTACAGAGCATGTTGGTTTTGAGCACGGCAACAACTTGATCCTCTCATCAGCAAAATTCTTGTCAAAACATTCGCAGCAGGCAAATCTGGCACTGCTCATTTCCAGCCAGCCCTGAAAGGTCAAGGGCTGAATCTAAAAAAATAAAAATAAATAGATAAATGGCAAATATTTTGTGCGTGTCTCTCCCAGAGAGCGTGAGACGAGCTCGTGCCTGGATAAATGTGAATTTCTGGGAGTTGTGGGGGTCAGCTGAGGTTTGCCCATCACCTTGTGTGGTGTGACATCCCATAATGTGACACGACAGCCCCACGTCATGTGTCACAGCACAGTGGGTGGCTGAACACTCTGGATTTCAACAAAATTTGGGAATCCCTGCCCTGAGAGGGGCGGGGTGGGGTGAGGGAGAGAGGAAACCAAAGAAATGTTGCTTGATTCACGTTTTAATAGCACAGAGGTGCAGCTTTGGTTTTGAAGTTTTTCTGTGGTTTAAATTGGGTTAGAACTTCCTGACCTAGACCTGAGATCTGTAAGGACAGAGAGTGAGCTCAGCACTGAAGGTGGGCAAGGAAAGGAGGTGCAGATAGCAAATGGAGGGAAAATTTGGGAATTTTTTTTGTAAATCTGCAGTAGGTTTGTGGTGGGAGTAAATAATGGAAATTTCCAGAGCTGCAGCCTGAACTTTTTGGGGTTTTCATCCCATTTTACATCACTCTTGGATCTTCCATTTCTCCTCTCCTGAGCCTCCAACGCATCACCTGGACTCCAATGTTGAGGAAAATTTCCCAAATGCTCCTGCTCACGTGCAATTACAATAAATACATGGATGGAGCTGGAAGTTTGATTTTTCTCTTTGTTTCTTTGCATTTCATAACTCATTAAACTCCATCCCGACGCCCTTCACTTGCATCAATTTTACTGCAATCGTTACTGAGCTCAACTTTATTGATTCCAGTGGAGTTCAACAGGCATAAAAGATGAAACTAAAAGGAGAATCAATTCCACATTAATTAGCCAGCATGCATGATTTTATGCTGCTTAATGACTCTTGTAATCATCTACAACTGTACCAAAGTGAGCAGCAGTTGGAGCCAGGCAGGGCTGGACAGGAACAAAACCCTCCAGCAGTGAATTCCCACTATTTGGATCCTTTGGAGAGTGCAGTCTTTTCCATAAAATCAGATCTGGATCAGAAATGCTGACAGGGAAGGAGTGATTAGAAACTAGATGAGCTCATACTGTTGATTGGGGTTTTTTTTGTTTTTGTTTTAGGGTTTTTTGTTTGTTTTTGAGGGGGTTTTTTTTTGTCCCAGTAAAAAAAAATCCTGTGGAAAATCCCACCCAGCCCTTTCCTGAGTTCCTCAGTTTGGGAAGGGTTTGCAGGATAAAACTTTTGGGCCTTCACCTGGAGACCACTGAATAAAGGAAAAGATCATTTACAGCCCATTTTAGTGACTCCTTTGCTGGTTTGTTTATTTATTTATATTTTACTTTTCAAACCAGGGCAGCACTGTGGAAGATTTTGCACTGCAGGAGGAGCCTGCAGTGATTATTTTATTTGAGGAGTGGCCTTCAATATTTTCCTGCTTGATCATTCTGAAATTACTCTGTATATCAGTCACTCCTTATTCCCTTTGTGCTGTAGGACTCCCTTAACCCTGGGCTTGGCTTCTGGCTTACTAAACAGATAAGGAAATGTCATTTTCCATGTCCTTATGCTCAGAACACACCTGAGGGTGCTGGCTCACTGTGTTGGTCACACTCCCCTCTAAGTTCCTGCTCTGGGATCTTTTTGTGGGAAATTTTCCAGGATTATTGCCTGCAGGGGTGTTTAATTTCTGGCTGCAGAGCAGGTGGGATTCAGTGTTAAACAGAATTTGCCCTTGCAATCCATTCCCATGCTCTGTAGATTAAACAGAAATATTTTCACTTAACAAAAGACATATAATTTCTGTATTAAACAGAAATACAGTGAGTGACTGGATTTTGTTCTAAAATGGACATCCCTGAATGCCTGTAGAACCACAATCCTTTTCTGCTTAATATTTACCTCTCCTTTTATCCCAGGAACACAATGGATTGCTTGGCTACAGATGACATTGTGGTCTGTCTTTGCTGTACTTTTTTCCCCCTTTAACTGTGCATTTACACATGAATGGGCCATTGGCTCTAAACGGTGAGGAGATCACAGTGAATTATATTCACTTTAGTGATACAGTGTCAAGCTCAATCTAGGAGAAAATCCCACATCCTTTCAAATGGAGGGAACCATTTTAATTTGGATCGTCAGCAGCTGAACTTTCCCTTTCAGATTTCCACTGGTGGCACAAGTGGATGGGGCTGGGAGCTCCAGACACAAAAATCAGACTTCTCTGAAAGCCAGGGTCGGTCTGGAGACTTAAATTAAAGAAAGAATCTGCTTTTCATTATCAAAAATTGAAATGGAAAGGAAACTGATGTGCTTGATTGCAGGAAAAATTGAGGAAGTTGCTGCTCAGAGAATTTATCAGCAGGACAAATTAAGAAAATTGTTGCTGAAAGTATTTCCCTGGCAGCTCTGTGCAGGTTCAAAGCAGTTGTCTCATCTCAGCACTGCCCCAGCTCTGATTATTTATGTGTGACTGAGCATCTCAAGGTACCAGGTACAGATAAATATCGTGTTCATGTGGGTGTAGTGCTCCCTCAGAGCCCCTGTTTGTGCTGAGGCTTCCCCATCCCTTCTGCAAGGACTAAAAATCTGATTATTCAACACCTGGGTGACCTCACAGAAAGGAATGGGCTCCTTTGCACTTAGCAGGAATTTATTTATGGACTTTCCTGGAACAGGATTTGCAGCTGTGAGGTGGATAAGGGTGAGAAATAAATGTTGAAGTTTATTTTGCCATGGCAGAAGCAGCTGGAGGATGCTGTCAGGTGCAGCCTGTGCCAGTCCTCATCACCCTCCCAGGCAGGAATTCCTCCCCCAAATCCCATCCAGCCCTGCCCTCTGGCAGTTTTAGGCCATGCTCCTTCTCCTGTTTCTGCAGGAACTGTGAGGCAGAAGGAACTTACTGGGAAACTCCAGGCAGAGAAAGTGGGAAAAGACTTGGAGATGGGAGCTGTGGAGACAGGGAGAACCTGGAGAAGGAGCCCGGTGACAATCAGAGCTGTGAAATAGAGAAATAAATTATTATTTTTCTGGAAGTTCTGTCAGGAAAACAGATTTTTCCCTACTGCACTCCTTTGCTGCTCTGCTCTGGTTCAGAGGCGAAGTTTTAATTTTTAGGTTCTTTCTATGGTTTAAATTGGGTTAGAAGTTCCCACTGCAGGGCTCTGGTGCAGGCAATGAGCAGGAGTTATCCACAGGGATGGGAAGCAGGCTGGATGTGGATTTTTGTTGGGATAATGATTCCCATGCCCCCTGGAGCCACATTTAAGCAGAGGGGCTCTGACAAACCTTTCACAGGGGGTAGAACCACCTTGGGTGGAGGGCAGGAACATCCCCCACCCCTCATCCCACGGCAGGGCCTGAATGGCCTTCCCTGAAATTTTGGGATTTGATGGGCTGCTATCCTCTCTGATTCCTCCTCGACTCCACAGCCCTGCCAAAAGCAGGAGGAGGAGAAAACCCCACCAGTTTAAATCGGCGTGTGACCAATTCTGTCACTTCAATTCCCGTTTTCCCCCAGTGGCTCCAGCGGCTGTGGGAATGTGTCACTCCCCACAAAAGGGAGCACAAACCTTTTCTGTGCCCAGGGATGGTCTGGAAGGTGTCTGTGGTGTGGGGGGCTGGGCTGTGGCACAGTTCCCAACCCTCATCCCATCGATTTTGGCTGCTCCGTGCAGGAGGTTGGTTTCATTTTCATTCCTGTTTTTGGGAATTGATTTAACATCAGACAGCAAAACCCCAACTTTATTTCATCTGGATTGCTGGTACTCTCAGAAGTAACTGCAGGACTCATTAAAAGTGTCCTAACCCCAAATGCTCACACCTTTAGTGCCCTAATTCTGATGTTTTTTCAATTTATCACATTTCTCTATTTTCAGAGTAACCTGCAGCCCACTGGCTGTGGGGTGAAGGAGAAAATCACTTTTCCATTTAACTAGAATTATTGATCTCCGTGCTGTTGCTATAAATCCATTTATCCACTGCAACAACATATTCATAAAGACTTCTCAATTTTAAGCCTCTTCTTTTTGCCTTCATTTAAATGTCAGGAACAAGTGATTTATCAGGGAGGAATTTTAGCAGCAAAATTAGACCCTGGTACCACCTCAAGAAACAATACATCAAAGACAACCAGCACACAATTTTTTTCATCCCTGCAACTTCATTATCTGTCAAAATCCATTAGGAGTTTGTTTTCTCTTTATAGTTAAGGACTAACCAGTAAGGACTAAGAGATTTTTATCTTTTCCACACTTGAGAATGTCTATTTATCATTATCTTTACAACATTCTGGATGAGACATCTAAAAATGTCTCCTAATATTTGTCGGGCTCGTTGTTGGGAGGCATTAATGACATTTCACTAATAGGAAAAAGTATCAGTAATTAACTGTGCTATTAGGAGACTATTATATTTCCTATGCTTTATTTTTTTTTTTTGTTTTAAAATATGAATAAAAGGCATTTTTGTGCTCAAAACTTCAGCAAAACAAACATCAGGTGAACTAAATGCACCAGGAATGTTGGCATTGCCTGACTCAGTGAATGGGATGTGATGATCCTCGTGGATAACAGGAAATCAGAGAGGAAATTGGGCAAATAAGAACATTTTGGGAGCCTCTGAACATGGTGTTGATAAATACACACATTTCTGTGAGTCACCAAGGGGATTTCTCCCCAAACTTGCCATTCCTCACAGTCTTGTAAACTTTCAATAGACTCTGTTCTTTATAACCATAATTACCTGAATTTCTGCCTGAAATTTTAAATCCTCTGTACGAGGGGATAATTCTACAGCACAGCATTGAACAATCTTGAAAAATTCTCTGTTTGCTGTTTATTTTGTCCCTTGTTTTCCTTCATTGTGACATCATCACTCTGGTGGTATCACTGCAATTTTAGGAAAGGTTTCTGTTCCTGAACTTAAGGGGAAAAATAGGTTTATAAAATGGATTTTGAGGACCTGGAATTCTCTAGTATCCAATTATGAATCTAGGGGAAATATTGTTGTGTCTGGTTTAGTTCAACACTGTTAGGGGAATCCTAAATTATCATGATATGTGTTCAGGATGATCTAAGTCTGCAGGAATCCTAAATAATGATGGATTTGGCTGTCATGGAATTTTCTAGCAGGATTGGTCTCTAACTGTGATGGCATCACAGGAAAAGGGATGGTTTAGGGACAGAGCTGTTTCATGGAGCCTTTTTCAGCCCAAGAGATTCCTTTCCATGCTTTATTCCAGAAAATGAAACAAACATTCCTGCTTCTCATTTATTCATCGCAGGAGATTTGATCAGCTTTGTATTATTCAGTGAATCTCGATTTAGAGAGAAGGTTTTGTGTACTTGGAGACAGCACAGGCAGAGATTGAAATATCCTGTGATGGAAAACTCAGTTTAAGAGTCATTTGATCAAGGGTAAGGGGAATGGTCCCTAAGGAGAACACTTTGGTGTTGTTGATTATTTGTGTTCCTGAAAGGCAGCAGGAAGAGAGAAGTTTAACAGAAATATTTTATTTTTAAAATTCTGACCCATGTTCTGGATGTGACCTTTCTCAGCCGGCTGGTTAAGAATGTTAACATAATTCATGGAAAGTGACTCTCTTCTGCTGAACAGGGGTTTTCTGGCAGACAATTCCGTGCCTGCGTGGTCGTGACTTTTCCTGCCTAAATTCCCACACCATTCCCAGCTGATGAACCAAAACCATTAAACTCGTTAAAAAAAGGCACGATTACGCAAGAAATCTCAATCAATTACGCATGAAGATAAATATATTAAATGAAAGCACTTTGGATGAGCTGTGAGGCAGTTCAGGATGTGCTTGGTGCCAGGGCTGGAGATCCCCATCCATGACAAACAATGCAATCTGCTACACTGGGAAGGGGTGGATTTGCATCCCATTATCACTTTCTGTTGAAGAGTCCATCTGAATTTTCTGCTGTTTGAGGAACTCTGGGGTCTGATGTGTACACATGGTGAAATTTAATCAGATGGCATTAGGTTTGTAGGAGTAAACAAAGCTGGGCAATAATCACGGGATATTATGGATTCCTGATCATTTAAATTTAGTCTGGTGCTGGTGGAGCTCGTTGCTGAAGAGAAATTTATTCCATCAGAGGTTATCCAAGCTTGGGATTAATTCCTGGTCCATTCTAGAAAGGATGTGGTGAGGAAATCAGGACAAACTGGGCGTGTTCCTGGGAGGCACAAAGTGTGGGACACAAGCACACCTGGAATTTGTGCCAGCTTCCAAAAAACATCGTGGATTGATTCCATCTGACACTCACACACCTTGCACTGCTCCTCTCCAAAAACTGGCAGGAAATGGGGCTGGGACAGAACTTTTCTCCTGCCCAAATTTATAACTGAGGTGTAATAACCCTCTTCCACAAGCAGGGAATTTTTCCCAACTCTGTCCAGTGTTTGCTCCTGGGGTAAATGTGGGTGGTCACTGAAGTTGAGGAACAGAGAAGAAAAAAAAAAAAAAATACAAACAGATGATTTTAAAGTTTTACTGTTTAATTACATATTCAGGCACAATATTAAGAATTTTGGAGTACAAGGGACCTTTTAGATCCTTCCAACCCAAACCTTTCTATGATTCCAAAAAGGGAGAAAAGCCTCTCAGTGGCTCAATTCCATATCCTGAAGTGCTTTTACTGTGACATCCCAGTAAGCAGAAGGGAGCTGCTTTGAAAGGAATATTTCAGTTTGTCTGCAATGAGGAATGGGGGAATGAGGATAAAATAAACAGCACTAGAACAGAACTGCACGGATTGATTTTCATTGTGGCACAGAAAAACCCAAATTCTGAGCTATTGCAAAAACTTTGCAGCTTAAGGCCCTGCAAGGGAACTGTTCTTGCTCCAGTTTTGCTGGTTTGTGTGTTTCAGCTGAAGTTGTGGTACTTTTGAGAAAGGAGCAGGGCTTGTGCCTCTGTAATGCAAAAGAGAAGTAGGCTGCTCATCATTATCCTCAGAAGAAGTTTATTTTAATGCTAGGTTGATTTTTTTCTGCATGTTATATAAAGTCCCTCTTTCTATTTTCAAGAACTACCAATGTGAAAATATTCCACGAAGTGAGAGATTGAAATATTTAACCCATTTTTAGAGAACAAAGTAAAATTTGAAGAAAATCCATTAACTATTGGAAGAAAACTCATTCAGGCTGTAATTTTAATGTAACCTTTGATTTTTGGAAACTGAAGCATGGAGGAGTTTTGAGTGATAAAATACTTGCTGCTGAACACAATATGATGGTGTTTAACTGCTGAGTAGTGAGGGAGGTACTATGGTGCACACAGGGTTGTTTTCTGAGGTTTGGAGCAGGAACTTGAGCAGGAATTTAAATAATTTATCCAAACGACCCCAGGAGGCTGCTGGGAGCTGAAGGAGGCAGGTTTCCCAGGGGATCCTTCCAGGGCACAGGGGATGTGAAGTGGTGCTGCCCAGCAGCTGCATTCCTCCCCATGTGATGTCTCCTCATCAGAAGATGGCAGCAAAATCTTATTAACTGCAACTCAGGCTCTCCTCACCCATTTCCACGCTCAGGGGCTGTGGGATGTTGGGAAGGGGCAGCTCTGACCCCATCTCCTTCTCCAGACAGAGCCCGATGGGGTGGGTCAGATGCAGGGGGCTGGATGCTCTCCCTCCCCTCATTTCACAGGGCAGCTGCAGAGAGGTGCTTCCACAGCCAGTCCCTGAGTGCTGGCTGGGAAAAGCAGGTCCCAAAAATGTCCTTAGCCTGCAGCCAGCCTCTGCTCCGTGGGGCCCAGCAGCAGGAGGAGAGGCAGAAAGGGATGCACAGGAATTCCACCAGAACACGAGGAAAAACATCTTTACTGTGGGGGTAAAGACTGAGCAGAGAGGGTGTGGAGTGTCCCTCACTGGGGACATTCCTGAGCCCTCTGGGCACAATCCTGTGCTCCCTGATCCTCACTGGGGACATTCCAGAGCCCTCTGGGCACAATCCTGTGCTCCCTGATCCTCACTGGGGACATTCCTGAGCCCTCTGAGCACAATCCTGTGCCCTGTGATCCCTGATCCTCTGATTTCTGTCACTTGGCCGCACCACCCTGCTTTGGGTGGTGTCACTTTGCTGGGATCACTTGGGGTGGAATTGCCTTGGCTGGCCCATCCCATCCATGATGGAATTTCCTTGGCTGAGCCATCCCAACCATGGTGGAATTTCCTTGGCTGAGCCATCCCATCCACGATGGAATTCCCTTGGCTGAGCCATCCCATCCCATCCATGGTGGAATTTCCTTGGCTGAGCCATCCCATCCCATCCATGGTGGAATTTCCTTGGCTGACCCATCCCATCCACGATGGAATTTCCTTGCCTGAGCCATCCCATCCATGGTGGAATTTCCTTGCCTGAGCCATCCCATCCATGGTGGAATTTCCTTGGCTGACCCATCCCATCCATGGTTGTGGGGTGGCCACCTGGGGCTTGTGGATTGTCCCCTGTCCCTGCCATTGCCACAAGCAGCCTGGCTCAGCTCTGGGCTCCCTGCCAGGGGCTCTGCAGCCAAATCTCAGATTTTTAGCTCCACCTTGCCCCTGCTTTCCAGCCACCAACCTTTGCTTTGCTCAGCCAGTGCTGTATTTTGCATTTTGGTGTCTGTCCCATCAGTTTTTTGGGTGCTCTGCTGTGGAGCTGAGGTTCAGCTGGAGCCAGCTGAATGTTTGCTGGTTGCTTTAATCTCTTTAATCTTCCCTTGGCTCCCAGTTGCTTTTTGGGAGCTGAGTGCTCCTGTTGGGGCTCAGGCCTTCCTGGAGGCTTTGGCTGCGTGCTGTCTGTCTGTCTTTCTATAGAAAGAACATATCCAGAGGCACCTTTTCTTTCTCTTCCCACAGAAACTGCTCTTCTGGCTGCTGCTGCCTCACAGAAGTGACATATGTTTTTAGATATTTTAATAGGAAGTAATATTTGTGCACAATAATGCCTAGCAGCATCTGAAATATGATCATATGTAATTCATACAGAAGGCATGATTTGAGCCCGAAATATCCTTTTTTTTTTTTTTAAAAAAAAACCAAAATGGTCGTAGTTTAACTTCAAAATAGGCGTTGAATTTCTCTGTGGCATTCTGGGTATTTTCTCGCAAAAGAAATATCTGTAATTTCTGATCTGTAATTAGAACCCAATTTAATAATTACATGTCCTGCAAGGAAATGTTTCTTGAGCAGGGCTTTGTTCTTATGCAGCTGCTGGGAGCACAAAGATGGGGATTGTAAGAAACAGTTCAGATGAAAACGAACTGGCGAGGGCAAAGTAACTTCAGAAGTGATCAGAGCTGCTGAAGGGTGAGTGGAGATGATCAAATTCACTTTTTATCACAGATAGTGTGGAGATGTACATCTCATAAGCATGCATGGCATAAATCACTCTGGATGCAGAAAGATTAATTTTTGTGAGTGCTAAAGAGAAATTTTTATATGAAATTTAGCAGATCAAAGGCACTGTTTGAATGGTTTGTCTTTCCTCTAGGAAATTCCATCACAAAGAAAAAAAAAAAAAAAGCTAAACTAAAAACTCCACAAGAGTTTTCCTAGGGTTTCCTTCCACAAAAACCTTTATCAAGCACATTATTAACTTAAGGCTAATTCAGAATCATTTTAGCCTTAAACATGAATAATTTCAGACTGACCTGATGACAGGTTCAAATTCTTTCCTAAACTATGAAGCTTAGCTAGAGGATCATATACTCATTTCATTAACTTCTTCTTCCAGGCAATATTGTACCTTGGAAATGACTTAATTAGCTGAAATTCATGGCAAAGGTATTTTGGAAAGCTGCCTGGACGGGGAGATGTGTGTAATACAGATCTGTATTTCTAGTTTGTGCTGGATGAACTGATCATATAAAAAGGTTTATTTCTTGGGAAGAACTTCAGGGAATGCTGAGAAGTTTAAAATCTATGGGAATGGCCAATTTCCGTAATTGTTGGTGACAATTGCAGAGCTGATTCTGGGTTTCCTGCTGAGCTCTGCTCCCCTGCTGTGTTGCTGTGTTGATAAAGGGGGACAGCTTTGGGCTCAACTGATTGGGGAAGGACAAATCATTAAGAATTTCAGCTGGTTTAATTTTTTAGCTTAATCATGGGGTCACTAAGGCTGGAAAAGCCTTCCAAGACCATTGAATGTCCCCAGCTCCGAGTGCCACGTCCAGCCCTTCCTTGGACACTCCAAACCTCCCTGGGCAGCCCCTGCCAAGGCCTGGCCACCCTTTCCAGGCAGAAATTCCTCCTGATCTCCATCCTGAAGCACCCCTGGCACAGCTGGAGGCTGAGATGCAGCGCTGAGATGAGTCCAGGCTCTGGAATTTCCTCCTTTGTCCTTTCTTCCTCAGCTTTTCCAGAAGGAGATGAGAACAAGGACAGTCAGGTTTGGTTTTTTTGCCTCCTGAGGAGTCAAACCCCACTGATTTTTTTTTTTTTTTTGGCTGCTGCTGTACCTGTTCCTCCTCTTCAAAAGATTAAATTGAGCTCGCTTGAAATGAAAATGAACAGCCCAAGCTGATAAATCCAAGAGGATGTTCCTGAGTCCTCCATCAGAGATGGATGTGCTCAGTCTGGAATGGGAATTATTATTGGGCCTCTGCTTGGACTTCCAGGGATTGTGGGCTCATGGCATGCTGCCAATCCAGCTCCTCCTGCAGAGATTCCTCCAATTTCAGGGACAGACCCACCTCCTCCAGCCCTTTTTGGGCTTTTCCTGGTGTTTTCCATGGCAGAGGGCTGAGTGAGCCTGGTGTTCTGGGCAGTGTAGGGGATCACCTGCAGAGCTTGGGATCTTGGCAAAAAAGGGTGGCTGGTGTGACTTTTTTGGGGTGTTTTCTGCAGGTCTGGCCTTGGAGAACCCCCTGTGACACTTGGGGTTGCTCTTGGTATGGATCAAACCCCACCTAGCCCTTCCTTGTCCAAATAAATTGAGCCTGAAGTGCTTCAGATGTAGTTGATGTGGCTTTTGAAGCAGATTTGCTTTGGTTGGAGCCAACTTGGGAAAATTCCAGCCTTTTCCCAGCCCCAAAAAGGAGCTGCAGATGGGTTGGGAGGACAAGAATTTGTCACATCAGGCACCTGCAACACCAGCCCATTTCCATGGCACTGCAGGAAAATCCTGAGGGGTTTGGAGGAGGAATCTCCTCCTCCCTGCTGACAGCCAAATTGCAGAGTGCTGGGGCTAATTGCACCCTCTGAGTGTCTCCAGCGTTGCAATTCCATGTGAAAAACTGCCATCCCTTCCCTGGGAACATCACAGAGACAGAGCCCTGCTCAGCAATGAGGTATTTTATACCTCTCACTCAACAGAAAGAGCTGCTTGTCCCCAGAAAGATGATGAATATGGAGTGCTGCAACAGAGTGTTTTGGCCCTGTGAGAAGACTGATGGATTTTGGCAGTGCTGTTTTGTTTTTTTTTTTTTTTTCTTTCTCCCCCTACAACCAAGTTCTATTCAAAATCCTCCCATTCAGCACCTCCTGAAAATTAATTGAGCTTCTTTCTGTGACTTATTTGCATATTTTAGCCTCCCCTCTCTAAAACCATTTAAAAACCCAGTCACTCTGGGAGTCACAGCATCCAAAGGCTGGGGAAACCACCAGGTAAACACTCTGGTGTTATTTCCATGGAAATATTTCATTTTATTGTAATTGAGCAAGAATTAGGATAATTTTTAATAGTGACATATGGCAATTACCACTGAAAACGTTTCTGAGAGACTTCAGAGTTGTTTATACCATTGCTGGAAGTGTTGTAAAAACAATGTGAAATTCCTGGGGAATTGGACTATTTGTTTCTATCCAGGGGATAATTTCCTGCAGCAGAAGTGAACTATTAAATTAATCACGCCATATTTAAAGGGCAGCATTTGCATTGGTCTGACCAATGAATCATAACCAACAATTTCCTTTTTATAGCTGAAAGGAGAGGAGAACACACAAAATATTAGGAAATGATCCATAAACAGCTCTCTCCTGCACATGACAGATGTACATTGGAAATTTGCATTTAGGAGAATGAAAAACAAATCCCAGCTTGGTGAAGGTTCTTGGAAAAGTCCTGGCCCTTGTTCCCTTTTGTGAATAATTGCAGATTTTTAGGGATGGAAAGTGGCTGGTGTGGTGTCCCAAACTGTGGCTTGGGTCTTAGTGGGTTCTTTGTGGTATTTGGATTGTTTTTTATGAATTCAGCACTGGTGTCTTTTAGGGAAATCTGGTTATTTTATCTTAATAATAATTGATTTGTGGAATTCTTCCCCAAGTGAGAATGGCCAAGAACAACAACCACATCAATTATAGCTAAAGGATTCTTTGTCCAATGGGCCCAGACCTTAAATTCTGCCATAAATTCCGAGGTTACCATGAATTATTGGCATTATTTTCATGAGCTGGTGCTGGCAGCCACATGAGAGATGTTCTGGCTCTCCCAGTGACTCTCTCCTGGCCTCGAGCAAAGCACTTAAAGTGTCCATGGCCCACCTGAAAAAGGGACAGCAGCGCTTTTCTCCGAGGTGAAACTGCTGCCAGCCCTCCTGAATTAATGTCTGAGAGCTCCCAAAATAAAAGATACCTTCAACAATTCAGCATTGCCAGGGAAAAATCATAATTCCTTGCAGTTTATGCAAAAGGAGTTTGAGGTACTGCAGTCACCTTCTGTTAAATGCAGGGAATTCCCAGGTTTCTTAAAAAAAATTGAAGGGGTAATTGATTATATATTTTGATTGTATATATTGATTATACATTTTCTCCTCTCCAGGTGAGCACTCCCAGCTCTCCCTAGGTGAGGTGCTGTCAGTCCTGGCTCACTCCCAGCACAGCACCAAGGTCTGCTCCCACCACAGGCACTACCAGATGTCCACCCCAATGCCCTAATCCACCTAGAGGATTTTTTTATAATCCTTTGAAAAGGGACAGGAATGTTGCACCTCTGCACAGAAAACCAGGGAAGACCAAGAGATAAGGCCCAAAATGGACTGGGCAGCATTTCCAGAAGTGCTGCTTTCCACTGCAGTTTAGTTGAGAGAGCTTTTCCCAGATCCAGGGCAAGGCAGAGAGGCTGGAGAGCTGGAAATTCCTGTGTGGTGTTAACCCAGCATATCAACTCTCCTTGTCTCCTCCAGTAAAACATAAAAATCACCCCAGACTGTGTTAAATCCCTGCCTTGGGATAAGAGCAGCACCTGATTCCAATGACCCTTGTTCAGGATCATCCATGCCGCCACAGAGGAGGAAAATTGTATTATTGGTAAGACTAGAATTAAAAAAAAAATTAAAAAAAATAGAATATAGAGCACTGCATC
>JAOTQZ010000480.1:23274254-23287961 GCA_026546895.1 Pogonocichla stellata | reverse complement strand
TGCCAACACCCTGACTGACTGACGGGTGTCAGCTTGGATTCTGACTCTGGCAGTGTTTGGGATTGTTCTTTATAATACTGTATTTCTATTTTAATTTTCCTAGTAAACTGTTATTCATATTCCCATACATTTGCCTGGAAGCCCCTTAACTTCAAAACTATAATAATTTGGAGGAAGGGTGTTTACATTCTCCCATTACAAGAAAGGCTCCTGCTTTTCTTAGCAGACACCTGTCTTTTAAACCAAAACATTCTGGCACCACATCAGGAGCAGGAGGAGAACAGCAGGAATTAAGGAGATGATGGAGCAGAGCCTGTTTGTCACTGCTCCTCTCAGACCCTGGTGCCACCAAGGGAAAAAGAGCTGGCAAAGAGCAGAGCTGACTTTTGAGCCACTGGTTTCGTTTCCTCTCCTGGGGTTCTGGGTGAGGCTCTTGGATCTTCCGGGTTTTCTGATTCAGAGGTCTGGGAAGTAAAAGCAGGAATCCTGTTTTGAGGCCTCAGGAGGGAGGGCATCAATGCACAGCCCTTTTCTGTGTCCATATGTAAAACTTGGAGGAAAGAAATTGCATTTCCTGCTCAGTCAAATTTGGCTGAGTCTTTGGCAATTCCAAAGGGAAGAGGAGGAGAGTGCTGGAAGGATACAGGGAATATCTGGGGGACTGCCTGCATCTTAAATTCTCAGCAATCATGGTAAAAAGGCATCAGTTCTTCCCTCAGGGGATTGATTCCTTGAGGGAAAGATGAAGTCTGAGTTTGGATCCTTTCCTGAGTGGTTGGACTCCAACCCATGATGAAAACAGATGAGGTTGGGAAGGCTCCCAGAAGATCCAGAGGTAGAATTGTAGTCCTGAGAACACTGCAGATGCTCCAGAAACATGACAATAGAAGCAGATAAATCTTTTAATTAAATATTTCACATATCAGTCGTAATTACTTCCAATTAGTGCTAATGAAGAAAGGATGGTGCAAACAAGCAATATAATCTGATGATAAGCATTTTTTAATTAACATGAATGGCATGGATAGCACTAATTGACTCAGTTTGGGTTTGATTTTTTAAAAAAATACTTAGGTGTTGAAAGAGTCTCTTACGTTTTTGAGCTTCTTTTCCTCTCTCCCTTTCCTTTCCTCCACTGCAACGTTTTTTGGAATTACTTGGAGTTAAAATATTTGGAGTATCCCAAGCTGAATTTTATCCAAGAATTGTCTCAAATTGATATTTTATATATTTTATAGAGAGATGAAATTAAATCCTTCCCTCGTCTCCATCACTGCAGTTCCCATTATCAAATGGGAAATTATTATGAAAATTGGATGTTTGTGAGGCATTTTCCAAAAGCAAATGCACCATGCAGGAAGCAGATAAGTTCAAATGCCAAACCCATCAAACCGAATTTGAAATCTTCTGGTACTCTCAGATATTGACATTCTTTATCAATATTTAAGATTCTTTTTAGGAGTTCCAGGCAGAGAATATTTGGTAGCTTATTCTGATGAGGAATCCAATATGTAATTGTCTACAAAAGGCAGCTTTGCTAGGATGAATAAAGCCTTCAGAAATGATCATGAATCACACCCAGAAGATTTGTAGGGATGGTTTTCCCTCTTTTCTCTGGCTTAGATTGTCTGAGACCCAGTCCAGGCCTGCATATTCTATTTTACTTTCTCTCCCAACTCGTGATCTTTTGTCAGTCCAACTCTTCTGTAAAGGTTTGTAGAAGAAAAAAATTAAAATGAAATCCAGGGTTTTTACAGGCCCATTTTCCCCTGAAAATATACACAGGAATTAGATGCAGGGAACTTATCCACCTTTTGCAGATCAGTGCAGTAGCTGGGAATCTTCTGGGAATAAATAACCACGTCTAAAGTTTAGCCTATAAAGTTTTAGGGATGGGAGCACAAATAGAAACCCACTCCTTCTAATCACAGACTTCTCCCTGCTCTTGGCAGCTTATTCTACAATTGGAGGGTCAATGTTCTTGCTTTTATTTAATTAATCAAAGGGATTAAATGTGAGATTTTAAGGACTCCTGGAGATCCAGGAAGAGCTGCTGGTGTTGGTATCTCTATTCCTTTCTTTATCAGTACAAAGGAGAGTGTGAACTGATGTGCATTAAAGACAAACGTTGATTAAAAAGATTGTAATTTTGTACAGCCTCAGTGAATCTTTTTAAAACCATCAGAGAGGAATATTCCATCAGGAATTCCCAGGATCCAGGGCTGATCCAGATCCTTCATTCCTTTTGCTCCCTCTGGAACCTGTGACCATCAAGCACATTTCAATATCAGCCCTTGGACAGGAGACCATAACTCCTTCCATTCCTAAAATTAAATATTTTAAAGACACGTTAAGAGACAGTGCTTGAAGAGAGGAAAAATAAATGAAAGCATAAAAATGAATAACAATTATTTTCCCTGCCCGTTTGAGGTGAGCAGCGAGCAGTCATTGTCCTCATAAATCACCAAGTGCCCAATTTTGGGAGCAACAACTCAAGGAATTTCAGGCAGCAAAACGAACTAGGAGAGAGCAGCAGTTTTATTAAACATTTCCAAGACAGATTGGGTGGTTAACTGGCAAATTGGGGAGTCTATAAATAAAATATGGAAGGAGCAGCCAGCTACGAGCTCCTTGTTTTACACACAGCTTGTCCCCATCAGTAAATCTGTTTTAAAAGCTGCTGGGTGGTTGATAAGAATTGTATTTTCTCTTTGAAATGATATTGTGTCATGCCAGCACTGACTCTCCTTGTGCTGGTTGTGTTATTGGGTGATTTGTTTTAATAAATGTATTTGCTGCTCACTTTATGCTTGTAAGGACACATTTTCCTCTTGGTGGAGGTAATTAGACCTAAAATTCTCTCTCTGAGTGACTTCTTCACAGCTCAGGAAGTGCTGAGGTACAACTAAGGATGAATTTCATCTTGTCATAGAAAATTGCTAAAAGTACTTTATTTTGCAGGAGGCCCACGAATCTCATCTACCTAAATGAAACTGGGCTGGAGAGGAGGTGGAAAATTACTTGGAATTTGTGTATTTATTTTTTTTTAATACTATAAAACTTCTTGTTGGTTTTCCCTTGTGGGTTTGATTAAGATTTGCTGAGAAACTTAAGGAGGAAACTCAGCTGTTCTTTTTTTTTTCCTGGAAGGGTTGAACAGCATCCTTGTCTCTCTTCATTAAAGCCAAATTTCACGTGCTATTAAAGCTGACTTTGTTTGTTGCTGGACTTTAATATAGGAAAGAAAAAAGCTGCAAAACCTAGCTAATAAAAAAAAAAAGAGCAACAAAAATCAGATTTAGGCAGAACAGGAGATCTTAGGCAACCTGCCCAATTAAAATTACATTTACAGATGTCACTTGATGCTGGGAGAATGAAGACTATGAGTTACAAAACAACCCAGCTCACTGAGAGGAACACAAAGCTGTGAAATTAAGGATCAATCCAGACTGGGACAGGGTTTTCCAAAGCCTATTTCAAGAGTCCTGCAGATTTTTCTCTCACCAATGGATAACCCAGGCCTGAACCTGGAAACAATGGCCAGCAGAAATAGCATTTATTGCTGTTAATTTAATTCTGTGCTATTGAGGTGCTTCCATGACCCAAGTTCAGCTGAGCAGTGCCAGGAATTGGATTCTCATTTGTGGTTTGTGCCATAGCTCAGCCCTAACAATTGAGGGATGGAGATCAGGAACTTCCCAGAGTCATCCCAAGCTGGGAATTAAAGGATCCTGAACAGATTTTGTGTTTAGGAGTATGTCCTTATCACACCCAAATGGGAGGTTTTGGGAATGTGATACCAGGATAAAGGGTAGATTCCCAGCATTTTTAGGTAGGAAAAATTAAGAAATCTAACAGGCTGGACTGAGGTCAAGTTCTAGGTGGAGAAATTAAAAGCCTTAAAGAAGAGAGGAATTGGAAATCTTAAAGAAAAGAGAAATCAAAAGGTTTATAAAAAGGAGAAGTTTAGGCTGTTTAATGGTTGCCTCCTTTGGAATTTGGAACCCTGTGCTCCCAGAGGGCTCCATCCCCTGTCCCTGCAGTCCATGGGATGCTCCCAAATGAGCTTGGCCCAGGTGCAGCCCCCTCTGGGCTGGGTTCTGGAGGCTCCTGCTGTATGTGGAGGCTGCTGCCTGCTCCTGGCACAGCAGCTGGATCCCCCAGCCCAGCATTTAACTGCAGCTGGATCCCCCAGCCCAGAATTCAACTGCACTGGATCCCCCAGCCCAGAATTCAACTGCAGCTGGAGCCTGGCTCTGCCCTCCAGCCCCGAGCCAGGAGCTGCAGCCCCATCCAAAGCTCAGGGATCAGAGCCCAGGGCTCTCCCTGGCCCTGCTCCACTGCAGCAGCAGTGACTTTGAGGCAGCACTGAATTTATCACTCTCTCCACCCGTTACTCCCTCTGCACTCCCTGTTCACAGGCAGCTCTGTGCTGTCAATGCTGTGCAGGAACATGGAAACAGGTCTGGAAATAAGGAATCTGCTCTCAGGGCTAGCAGGAAGTTGCCAAGTGTGAATTCTCTTCTCCTGTGTGGATTGAAATTCCATGGAATCAGTGGTTTGAAGGAATCACTGAGTCACAGAATGGAAGTGCCTTAAAGCTCATCAAATTCCAGCCCTGCCAGGGCAGGGACACCTTCCACTGTCCCAGGCTGCTCCTGTCCCAGCCTGGCCTTGGGCACTCCCAGGATCCAGGGGCAGCCACAGCTTCTCTGGGAATTCTATTCCAGGGCCTCTTCCACCCTCACAGGGAATTATTTCTTCTTAATATTTAATTTAAATCTACCCTGCTTCATCTTCAAGCCATCATCCTACAAATGTGTTCCCCTGTAAAAAGTCCTTTTCCAGTGGAAAGAAACAGGAGCAAGCAGATGAAAGTGTCAAACAGGAATATGTTTCAATTTGATTACATTGCCCTTGCACTGGCAAGGTATTTATATGTGCATTGTTGGAGGAAGGGCACTGCAACTCCAGAAGTAAAACCACTTTTGTAAAAATCTCCATTTACTCCAAGAGGAGGGGAATCCTGCCCTGCTGCAGCTCTGTGGAGTCATGTCAATGTTGTTTGGGAATTTCTGCAGGAGTTTATTCCTGTAGAGTTTGAATGGCAGAGTTTTGGCAGCCACTCCTCAGAACTACAGAATTTTGTATTATAAAATAAAAACACCCCTTCAGCTGATCACCACATTTCTCCCAGCTTTTCTACAAACCAAATCTTTCCCAAAATCTCTCAGACTTGCAGAAAACAGGATGGGTTTGGATCCAGAGGATCTGAGGTGTTGGTCCCAGCCTTTTCCTCTGGCAGGGAATGGGATTTGCCCCATCCTGGCCTGGAGTGTTTCCCTTAAACCTTCCATGGGGAGGCACCACGAGATTTTTGTGCAGACCCAGCTTGGGAAATGGACCTGTGAGGTCACCCTGGGATGCTTTTTGCCACCTCCAAAATGAGAAAACAAACAACTCCTTTTCCTCCCACTTCAGCCCCAAGTTTTGCCCCAAACCCCTGAGACAATCCTGGGGCCAAACCAGGTAACCAGGAACCAGGGTCAAAAGTGCAGTGCAAAATCTCAAATGAGTTTTAATTAATCTAATTAAAATTAATTGCTTCTGCTTCTTTGGAGAGTCTGGACCAGGATGAGCATTTTCATCTTTCTCATGCAGCCCTTCATCTCTGCTCATGCTTTGAAGTGAGTTTTTCCAGCTCTGCCATCAGCTGAGAGGTCTGAATTAAGTCAGTGGAGAAGCTCTGCTTGTCTCTCACATCCCAGGATGTTTGGCTGAATTTTAGCAACACAGCTTTAGCAGAAAATGGTTTATTAAAGAGGAGATGCAATAAAAAAAGGTAAAATGTGTGAAAGCTCTCAGGTATTTTTACTTTCCTCTTTAATGACTGTTTTAATATGACCACTGACTCTTTGTATTTCCCCCTATTAACAGTTTTTTATTAATTTTACGTCAAATGGAGTGAAAACCCAATTGTGTTTAATTCTGTATCTCTATTTGTGTTTGAGTCTAAGTAAAACTCTGACATATTTAAAAATAGGGCTGTCCCAGAGGATTGACAGCTGCTCCAGTTCCCATTAAACTCTTGGAAAGGCTCAATCCTGGCTGAGGACAGGATTGTCTGTGCTGGTGTCCATCAAAAATCAGAGTTTGCCATGAGTTCCCCTCGGAGCTGTGCAGTTCCATCACCCAGGAGATGATTCCTGTCACACCTGGGCAGTTGTTTAAGGCACAATCCTGACCTTGAAGGAGGATTATTGTCAGCCAGCTGCCCCTGAGTGCCTCTCACAGGATGGAATGATGTAAATAACAAAAATCCACCATCTACACGCCTCAATTATCATTGTTTCACCTTTTAATTATTGAAAGGTTTGATGGCAAGATGTCCCTTAACATTTACAAAAGTTAGAATTGTTGGGATGAGACTTGAACAGCACAAAGGAGACACAATAATTTAAAATATCCATGTTGTTCACATTGCACTTTTTTTGTTTCTTTATGTGGGTTATTACAAAAGGAGAGGGAAAAAATCTGTTTTTAAAGGCATCTTCTTTTGCCAGCCAACATTTCACCCTCAGTGGTCCCGCAGTGAATGCATTATTGGGGATTTATGAACATATTAATCATTTCCATGGAAACAGTTCACAGTTTCACAGCGCAGGAGTTTGACTTCCCTGCACGACAATGAATAACAGGAAGGATCTGAAAAAGGGGAAGCTGAGGAGAGATGAAAACCCCTCCAAATTTAGGCCCAAATTTAGCAATAACTACTCCAGCTCTGGGAGGGGAATCAGCATTTCCAGTGACCCCCAAGCCCTTTGGAATTTGCAGCCAATTCAGGGCATGGATCCTTCAGAAGGCTCAATGTGCCCTCCATGAAGGGCTTTGTCATGGGAATTAATTAATTTTTTCCCCCCCTTTAATGGTGTTATTTAAGGAATCAGCTCTCTGGGAGGTGTTTGAGACCTCAGTAAATGAGGAAAAAGTGTTGAGTGTGAGGCTGAGCAGAAATGTGGATCAAGAACACAAATATCAGGGATTTGGGGCAAGAGGGGGAAAGGAAACAATGACATTTTAAAGCCATTCTGTAATACAGCAAAACTTGGAGAGAGAGAGAAAAAAAAACAACCCAGGAACAGAGATAATATTCTAACTGTGATCTACTGGGATATTGGAACATTGTTGGAACGCTGGTGGCTTCCTCCAACAGGTCCATGTCCCTCCTGTGGGAACCCAGGGTACCTGATCCTGCTAAACCTCCTGAAATCCCATGGAATTCTCTGTTATTCCACTGGGATCCAAGCATTTATTCTTAAAGAAATGAGATCCCATGGAATTCTTTACTATTCCACTTGGATCCAAGCATTTATTCTTAAATAGATGAGATCTCATGGAATTTTCTGTTATTCCACTTGGATCCAAGCATTTATTCTTAAAGAAATGGGATCTCATGGAATTCTCTGTTATTCCACTGGGATCCAAGCATTTATTCTTAAATAAATGAGATCCCATGGAATTCTCTGTTATTCCACTTGGATCCAAGCATTTATTCTTAAATAAATGAGATCCCATGGAATTCTCTGTTATTCCACTGGGATCCAAGCATTTATTCTTAAAGAAATGAGATCCCATGGAATTCCCTGCTGTTCCACTTGGATCCAAGCATTTATTCTTAAATAAATGAGATGCCATGGAATTCTTTACTATTCCACTTGGATCCAAGCATTTATTCATAAATACACCCTGCAGAATGTCAGGAGGGGCTGGGCAGGTGCTCTCTGCCCTCCCAGCAGGGCTCTGGGCAGGTGGGTGCCTGGAATTCCCAAAATCTGCAGGAATTCTCTCTCTTACCCCTCCCAGCTGTGGGGATCTGTGCTGCAGACCAGGAGCAGCTGCTGCCCCTGGGGAGGGAGGTGCTGTGGGAAGGGAATTTAGCAGAGAAGGAAGGGAAGCAGCAAGGAAAGGTGAAGCAGAATTGTTCATTGTAGGTGTGGAGTTTGTGCAATTCATGGATTGATGGACACAGAAGGATTGGATATTCCTCCCATTCCTGGGAATGGGACAATTGCTGCTTCCAAGGTAAGGAGTTTGGTTGTTTTTTGTTCGGTTGTTTTTTTTTTTTTCCCTGGAAGAATCTTTCTCTGAGCAGGAGAAATTCCTATAATAGCAAAACCACTGCTTTTATTTTTTTTTTCCTGCACTTATTCCCCAACTGGGAGCTTTCAGGCGCTGCACATGTAGTGAAAATTAGAAGAATCAACTCCTTCCCAATACAATTTCCTTCCTTTAGGTGCCAAAAATTGTGAAATAAGACTGCTCAAGTCCTGGTGGAGCAGCCTTTTAGCTTTGGAGGCTTCAAAGCAGTTCAGCTTGGGCCATGGCTGCTGGGCCCAGGGGAGTTTTCCTGGCTGAACATCACAGCATCCAACTTCTCCCTCTGATGTTTAGAGAAACATTTGCTCTTCCTGGTTTAAAAGGGGCTGGACCATCTGGTGGTATCACAAAAATCATCTCTGCCCTAGAAGAATTCCTGATAAATGGAGAGTTCTTCTGGAGAGGAAGGGATGGGACAGACATGAAGTGTTTTGGTCACAGGTGGGCTGACTTCCCTTGGCCCGTTTGCAGCCTGCAGGACCAGCCCCTTGTCCCCAGGAATGAAGGATTTGCTAATTATAGACAAGGTAGGAGCTGGGGAAGGAAAAAAACCACAGTGCATTAGTGTTACTCAGTGTTTTGAATTTCTGAGGAATATTTGAAGACTTATTTAAGGCTCTTGGCTTAATGTTTCAAAAGCCACCAGCAATAATTTGGGAATCTATTTTTGGGAGTAACCTGCTAAAATCTCTTGCCCTATGAACCAATTTCAGTGGAGCGGGTATTTCAATACCATTTTTAATATATTTTCTCAAACTGCCAGTAACTGGATGTTGTGTTATGATGCTTTCCTCAGCAAGTGGCAATAGAGAAATATTTGTCTGGAAGTCTGATTTCACCTTTTGTTCATGCAGATGTTTTACTTCAGTTTAGGCTGGGAGAGATAATCTGTGCTACATTTTACTTGCCAGCTTTGTGTAGCACTTTGGAGATTTCTTTGGAGATTTCTATGTCATGTTTTCAGTGTTTTAGCATGAGGAAATTCAACATGAAGTTAGGAGGACTTGGCCTGTATCAGACAGAGCAGCTGCTGTGGTGGAAGGCAGGCAGAGAGATGAGAGAAGAATTTTGCTGAGGTGAATGTTTAATATGCTTCTGTGATAATAAGGGGCTTATTTATGCTGCATTAATATTTTGTACCACTGCTTTAATGTTTAATCTCTCTGCTGAAAGCACTGAGAAACCCTTTTTAGCACAGTGGTTTTTGCTGTGCTGGGAGGGACAGGAGAGGTTTTCCTGAGCCTGGAGAACTGGGTGAGGGCTTTGGGGCTGGGATTTGGCACCTCCTGAGCATCCCTGCCGTGGCTCCTGGGCGTTGCTGGAGCCTCATCCCAGCTCCTCTCCAGCAGGAACAGCTCTTGGCATCACACAGGGCAGCAGGAGCACGTCTCATTAATTAATCATTAATTAATCACGGGCTTGGGGATGGGTTTTGCTGCCCTGCTTGCTCCTGTGCAAGGGTGCCCTCTGCTCTGTGAGTGCTGGGAGAGAGGGAATGGTCCTTGGATCACGGAGTGCTGCTGGGTTGGGCTGGAATCTGCAGGGCTTGTGCTGAAATCCCAGTTCTATGTCTGCAGGATTGTTGGGATCCCTTCTGCTCATGTTGAAATTTCAGCCCTGTGCCTGCAGGGTTTTGGGATCCCTTTTGCTCATATTGAAATCTCAGTTCTGTGTCTGCAGGGTTTGTGCTGAAATCCCAGTTCTGTGTCTGCAGGGTTTTTGGAATCCTTTCTGCTCCCCATGTTGAAATCCCAGTTCTGTGTCTGCAGGGATTTTGGGGTGACTTCTGCTCCCCATGCTGAAATCTTAGTTCTGTGTCTGCAGGGATTTTGGGATCCTTTCTGCTCCCCCTGCTAAAATCCCAGCCTTGTGCCTGCAGGATTGTTGGGATCCTTTCTGCTCTATTTTCTTAAATATTTACATTTTAATAAAATCTTCCCTGTATTTTTGGCTTCCACTTCAGAACTCTGAGGCTGTTAAGGTTTTGGGAAGCACCTGCAATAATTTGGTTACTGATAATCCTCACAGAATGAAATCAATCTTGCAGAAACGTTCAGTGACAGAAATCCCCCTCCTTTCATCACTGCCTGATTGTGTTTCCAGAGCTGCTTTTCCTCTGTGTTTCCCTATTTTGACAGGACTGGGCAAAAATCCGTGTGTTGAACTACATTTAGTAAATTTACAATCGATACAAACTCATCTTTTTTAAGAGACTTTCCTTTTCCCTTGCTTTAACTGTATTAAACTCTTCACATTTACCTGTATTGAACCTCAGTGTCTGCTTCCCTTGCCAAAGGGACTTTGCATTCCTTGACAGGGCTCAAATATTTGTTCTTTAGGAATTAGGTGGACTTCATTTGGACTTGCCATTTAGTTTGTAATACCAAGAGAGCTCGATTTTAAAGGCTAATCAGGCAGTTGTGTATTTAGTTCTACCTTGGTGCTGCAGCTGCTGGAAGCTGATGGTGCCCTGAGGCACAGATGGGATCTTTCCTCCAAGGAAAATAGGAAAAAAAACCCCAGTTCTTCTTTCTGGGCTCTTGAATTGGTAAAAAAGCCCCCCCATTTCTTGGGTCTATTGGCATAGATTTCTTTTAGGAACTGGGAATAAGGGAAAAACTACCACAGAACAGAGAGGAAATTGGAAAAGCTTGTCAAGAGGGTTGTTTCTGCCTTATATTTTTTCCAAGTGTTCCAAGCAGGATTTAAGGTGGAATCTGAAAAAAAAAAAAAGATAATGTGATGAAAATCTTAAAATGTTATGAAAAAGCAGCTTGCACCTGGTATTTATAGAAAAAGAGAAGATAGTTTGGGATTAAAAAGAAGTGAGTTAAAGTGTCACTGTCAGACTAGGAACAGTGAATAAAACAGTAACACACACACATACACATGACTTCTTCCAAGGCAGCAAGAAGTGCTTTTTTGAAAGACCACTGTACTTATATAGGATAGTTTGTGCAATACAGAATAGAAAAGGTTCATTGGTTCAAGAAGGCAACACTTCTTGAAAACGTGTTTTCAGCAAAACATCACATAGCACACACACTGTTTTGTAATCAGCACTAGGTGTTAATTTATGTTATTAATTCTTTTTTTTTTCTTATTTGTCTCTGAGAGTCTCCAGCCTGGGAAAGATCTGAGCTGGAGCTGAGAAAGTTTCTAACCTGGGAAAATACAAACTGGAGTTTTCCTTGAGCCTTCAGCAGTGTCCACACAGCAAACCCAAGAATTTGGGTGTGTTTGGGTGCTTTTACAGTAAATCCCAGGATGGGCCAGGCTGGAAGGGTTCCCCTGGTGCCAGCTCCCTGCTCGGGCAGGGTGATGGTGCAGGATTGTGTCCAGGGCTCTGGAATATCCCCAGAGAGGGAGATCCCATGAACTGGAGCCTTAAATGAGCTGACAGAACTCTAAACTGGAGCTAGCCCATCTGTGCTGGAGGCATGGCGTGTGTCTTTAGGGTGTCCTGCAAATCTGGGAGCTCAGACCTGCCAGAACCACACACAATAAAGCTGATTATCCCTGAAACCATTACATTTTCCCAGAGAAGGGTGATGGGAACCTTCAGCCTCCTTGTGATTTAAGCTGCGTGCTCAGAGCCCTTTGTCATGAGCTGCTTCTGAATGTCTGCTCAAGAGGGGTGAAGTAGTTGGCTATTTTTAGCTCTTTTCCATGCCTGTGGTTTTTATATGCTAATCTGTTTGTTTCTTTCCAGCCTTTGGAATATTCATTCCACAACATCTAAAATTTGACACCTGCTGTAGCTTGTATTATCACTTTCACCCTCAGAAACCCAGAAATTATTAAGGTGGAGTAATTGCTATCCTATTATACAATAACTGCTTTAATCCAGCAATCATAACGTGATTTGAAATGAACCCTTTTGTGCCATTGATTTTTGGAATAATTACTGTTATATTGTACTTCTGCAAGAGTTATTCTCAGTTAACCACTTGAAAATAATACGCTCTACTTATTGAAAAAAATAAATCTGATTATCCCCCAAAGCTCGATGTTCTTTCTACATCTGTGCCTCAATTGTCTGCTGGTGACCTGAGATACTCAAACAGGCTCCTTTCTGTAACTACTCCAGGAAATATCCTTGGGCCAAATACCTCCTTCCAAGCAGCCTTTTTTAGTGGGGGTTTTTCCCTCTGAACCAGGGATGTGGTCACTGTTCAACCCTGGTGGGCTTGGGAGTTGTTTAGTCAGGAAAGAGTGACAAAGACTCAAGGAAAATAAAGGATTTCCCCCCCTTCCTGCTCCCTAAATCAGCTTTTCATTTGTCTCTCTATACATATAAAATTTTCTAATAAAACCATCAAATTTGCTCAGATGAGGTTTTGTCCCTTTGAGGCGAGGCTGATCTGGAGGGAAGTGTTGTCCATATTTAAAGATATGAAAAAAAATATTCTGTGGTTGTTGGTTATCCATGGGAGCATTCCCATTTTCAGTGTTTCTTCCTTCTGAACTTCTAAATTCTTGCTGAGAGAGGGTTTTTTTTCAACAGGGAAATCATGGAAAATTGTGCAATCTCAGCTTTTTCTGATTTCATGGAAGCTGTGGTGCGACCTCTTCCTTCCTGTGGTGCAAAATGGAGAGGAGGGAAGATGTTTGACCATTTATTTCCTTTGTATCTTTGCTCACTGGGAGAGCAGGGATGAGTTTGGCTCCTTTAGTTATCACAAACCTTTGCTAAGGAGATCAGAGGTGTGACATTCTCTGTTTGAAAAGTTGATGAAACATTGATAAATTTGAAAAATCAGAGTGAGAACAATGTCAGAATTTTAATATTTTCCTGCAACATGTATTTATTTGGGGCCAATACCCAGAATGAGTGAACAGCTTTGTGTCATGGGAGACCCAAACTGAAATCCCAGCTGTTCTTTATGAGTCACCCTTGTAGTGGCTGCAGAAGAGATTTGTTAAAGAGAGATTTGAGTTTTCCAGCTTTGCTTCTACATGGACAGCATTGTCACATCTTTTCAAGGCTGCTCTTTTCAGTGAGAACCTGAATATGGGTCAGCAAACTTGAGAGCACATGAGCAGGCTGATAAAGCAGAAGTGAAAGACTCACTAATGTGTCAAGTATTGATGTTGCTGCAAGCTTTCCCTTGTCTCCCGCTCCGTGAGTAAATAATTCACCAAACTCCTGTTAGTCCTTGTGGTGATACTGAAGGATTTTTTCATTAATTTATGAATTTCATCTGGGAGGAGTTTTCGAGGATTTCAGAGCTCTGTGTGTTCCTTGGGTCTGTCCAGTTTTGCATAAGTGGTTTTTCTCACTTTTTCAAGGTGTGCAGATCTGCTGTGGGCCCTTCCTGAAAGGTCAGGCTGGAAATTCCAGTGACTGAGCAAAACCCAGCATATTTTAAAGTACAGCTCTGATTGTTATTGAAATGGGAGATGAATCTTGTTGTTGGATGCTGCTGGGAACCAGGGGAAAAGCAGCCTTGAAGCCTTGGGTTTCTCAGCCTGCTCAAGGACAAGAAATCATAACAATGATTAAACACCTGCTGGAGATGTGCTGTTTGGCACAAAGCATGATTTCAA